>OY728156.1:1397198413-1397264913 GCA_963277665.1 Viscum album | reverse complement strand
ATAGAAATAACTCTAATTTAGCCAAAATAAAAACATAAAACATAAAAAAAAGGATAAAGAACACTAAAACTAAGGTAACACTTACTAATTTGAAGTTTAGAAATAAAAAATTGTTTGATTGAAGAAGGATATTCGGCTGGAAGGTGTTTTTCAGCTGAGAAGACTTCGGGAGGAGGTTTGGATTAGGTCTACAATCAGGCTGACTGGGATCTGGGGTGTTGGGTATTTGGGGGAAAACATTCCCCACGGTTTTTAAAAACCGTTGTAAAAGCTTCTCTTTACCAATGATTTTGATAAACCATTGGTATACCTTAGAGAAAATAGTTATTTCCTAATAGTTTTGGAAAACTGTTGGAAAATATTAGGAATATATACACATTGCCAAGGGTTTGAACAAACGTTGGAAAATGTTCCTTCTTTTACACTATAGCAATGGTTTCTTTGAACTGTTGCTATATTACCATTAAGAAAACACCAGATTCTAGTAGTGTTATCTATTTCATGAAATCTAACATGTGATGGTTACACATCCTGTAACCACATTACACAGCATGTAAATCCCAAGAATATTATAGAACCTGCAGGTGTTATGCTAAAAATTTCAACAAATCATTGACTTCACCATTATAGGTATCCTCTCAATTCCTTATCAGCCTTACTCAACCAACAAAAATGGAAAACCATAACAATGGTTAGAACATAACTTATATAAAGGTAATGGGGTGTTATAGATATCGAATTTTTATGTCGAGAACACTTGTTCCGGTAAGAATTCATGGTTTTCAAGGATATAGGATTGTTGTTTTGATCTGAAATGTTATATTTGTATATTATTTTTTCTTTAAATTATGAAAATTTTGTGTGGATGTTAGGATTTATTATGAATTTTTGGATCTTTTCCAATTGAAAAGAGGCCAGCGATTGATTTTGACTCTTTTTCAGAAAAGGAAAGAGGTGTCTCATGCATCATATTTGGCATGTACGATTCACATGTCATAGGCCTACTAGTGTGTGATTATCACTGAAAATAGAGACCAATTTTTTAAAATTTCAACAAAAACCTAATTTTTTTATATATATAGGTTTTTGGTGTCATTCTACTCAATTGGTCTTACTTTAATATATATTTCCTTTTGATGGTAGGTCATGTGGATTTACATTGAGGCATTTTGTACTGAAGATGATGACTTGATCCTCATGAATTTGAGGTATATTAACCCTCATAGGTTCATAGGGAACATGATTCCCAAATGTTAGGACCCTTTTAGGGTGTTTTTTCCTTAGTTTTAGTTATTTCAAGTGTCAATAACAAACTATATAGTGTTTTCTTGTATAGATTGGAATGGGATTCTACTTAACCAAACTTTATTTGGGGTTATCTAGTTAGGTCATTTTTTATGTTTTCAATGGATATATAAACATTTCTGGTGAACTAGACCTTGTGGGGATATTATCATATATGGATTTCGGTGATTGTTAGTTCAGTATCTCTTATGTGTTGGTATCATGGCCTCCTGGGGTCAGTTCCTTATTAGGATGCTCAGAGAATATCATGCCCTTATAGGTTATGTTTAAAGTTTTGACCCTTATAGTTCAGTGTTATCCTTAACTCCCTAGGAGAGGTTTGATATTTTGGAATAGGTGGTTAGAGCGTTTAGCCTAGCTGTGGACTTGATCAGTAGGGCTATGTCGGAGACCTAGAGGTCCTTATTTTTGACTCAGACCCCTGTAGGTTGACATTTCGTTTTGATCAAGGTAAACTTGGGAGTGTGGTTAGATCATATTCATAGATACCTTTTTAGGCAGCAATTTATGTTATATTATCATTTTAGACTGATGCATGGTTAGTGATCAGGCTTTTTGATATAGTCATGTTGATGCCTTTGGATTTTAATGAAGCACCTAGGGTGCTTTAGTGGGAATAATGGCTTCGACAGGAAGGATTTTTCAGGTTCTTGGCCTAGTTGACTAGTGTTTATGATATTTCATGGAAATTAGAGCATTAGTAGACTCTCGTGACTAGAATGATTCTTAGTTACAGGAAGCCATGGAATAAATCGTGGTACAAGCAAGGTGATCGATTTTGAAGAGAGGTTCTAAGGGAGCTTATGGATGGTTTAAACTGACATGTCGTGTTGCATGGTCATCTTGGTTTTAATAGAATATGACTCACTGGAGCATGAGTCGAGTGATAAAGGTTCATGATAGTTATGTGTGATACATTTTAATTGTAAATCGGTGAGTGGTCATGTGCAAGCTGAGGACTGGTGGTTTCAAATAATTGTTGTGGGAATGGTTAAAAGGAGTTGTTATTGAATGAAGAATGTTCCACCATGGTAGAGGGGAAATTGAGGATATATTGGGTTTCATGAGGTGGTTGGCCTATGGATGGACCTAGAAATTCATTTTCATGAGACATGGTTCTAGGAGTTGGTTAAAGGTAAGTTATCTTGTTGATGTGAGCATGGATCGAAGAGAGATATACAATCCTTTTTATAGGATCTTAGTGTACTCCTGGTTAGAGATGATAATGTTCTATATTGACATTATCTTGAGAATGCTGAGAGAGATTCAGCCCTATGTTGATCTAATTTTCTTTTTAAATATCTTTCCTATTTTGTTAAAGAAACCTATTGAGGTTACACTCACAGAGTGGTACAAGGTAATCTATATGGTGGGGAGTGCATCGTTGGTCATTTGGTCATGGTGACCCTCATTTTCAGTTGAAATTCAGTTTTTTGTGGTCCTTTGTTCTTAGAGTTGCTTGTTAGATGATGATAAAGATATTTATATGGTGGGGATTACCAAAAAACATAATTAAACATATTCCTTGATGAAATAGCTATTGAAACTATGAGGCTAGTTTTTGGACAGTCAAGATAGCGCAGTTATCCAGATGCTCAGGATTATATCATGGCTACTATTTTTACCACCAAGGATTCTTGGGGACATGAAGGTTTATAGTGGGGAGATTTTAAAAACCCTTATTTTTTCGAAGTGTAATTTAGAGTAGAAATTTGAATTTGTTCTTTGGGATGCTTATAAGCGGTAAAATGGTCATTTTCACCTAGAATATGATATTGGATAATTTTTCTTGTTACTATAAGAGTATATTTACCCTATGATAGTATTTTGGAATAATTTTGAGCCATTCACATTTTAGAAGATTAATTAATATTTAATATTTAATTAACTAAATATTAATTTATTTTTGAGGTTCGTTCAGCCACATCTATTGAATGGATTATTTGATTGAGATTATGTCTCTTATATTGAGTCTAGAATGAGAATTTTTTCCTAGGTGGGGCATAAACATAGGTCAGGCACTGGGATCAGGGTGGACCCCCTTTTTCTTTTTCTTTTATTTTCTTCTCTTCTTTTCTCATCTTCTTTTCTTCTTACCTATATTCTCATACACTCCATTATGGTGTCTCATTCACTATGACCTAGAGATAAAGGTAGAGGGAGATAAAGGAAGATAGGTACCATCGTGAAGATCAGGAGGTGTCATACCATCATGTGGTAGTTGTGGATCATAGAAATGGGCGAATCTTCAGCAGATTCTGCACAATGGTAGGTCGTTTTTATGTTTTTTATATAGACACACATAGATTTTCTACTTTCTAGTTTTAAATAACTATTATTCCTATTTAATGAAGATAGTATTTTTATAAGTATATTCTATATATTAGGTACATGTTGTGTATTGGAAGTTATCCATGTAGTCAAGTACCCGGCCAGACAACCCATGTACGGGCACATGTCCATGTAGAGAACACGGCCAAACCCCATGTGGGTTGCACACCATTTAGAGGTATGTGGCTAGGAGAAGTACATGGCCAGGACATTTTAAGTACATGAGAAGGTATCATGTGAAGGTTATACACTATATACAAGATCAACTTATCATGTACTTGGGTTTTTACGCACTAATTACGACTGGAGTACATGCCCAGGAAGGGATTTGGGGGTGCACGTCATGTACTGGGTATACACATCGTGTACCCTTTCTACCATTTTTAGGGTTTTCATATCTTTACACCCATGAGTCACAATTATACACATGAGTAGTTAATTATAATAATTTCTTCCACATAGATCATGATGGTTAAACCTTTTAGGTGATTTGATGAAAATTATAAGGAGGTTCAGGATTTTCCTAAATGGATAGGTTCTTCCTCCAATAATCGAATTCAGTGGTCTCCCAAGAGTGAGATGATGATATGAAATAATCCATGAGTTATTACTTTTTACCAATGCTTCTCTCTCTTTTCCCTTAAGTAATTGTCCCTTGTGATATGTTCACTTTAGGCCCAAGAGACTGCGTGACTAGTTGTTTCTGAGGATCCCCTATAGGATTCCTCTACTTAGGATTCAAACTAGAGGATCCCATATAGGATGACTCTATCTATTAACTTTTATTGAAGGTCCCATATGAGATACCATTTCATCTATGCTAACCAAAGGAAAACCTTATAAGATACCTTTTACCTCTATACTATTCTGAGGATCCCATATAGGATGCCACTATTTTCTTTCCATTAGAGGATACCATGTAGGATTCATCCTTTACCTTATCTTTTGAGGATCCTAAGTAGGATTCCCTCACTTATGTTTGACATCAAAGGAACCCAAGAGGGTTGACTTAGTTTATATATGGACTTAGAGGATCTTGAGTAGGATACCTTTACTTATGTTTGACCTCGGAGGATCCCAAGTGGGATGCCTTCGTTTATCTATGGACTTAGAGGATCTTGAGTAGGATCCCTTTTCTATCCTATGACTTGAGAGGCCTAATGAGTGCCCTGATGTTTGACTTACCCAAAGCTATAATGTTGGGTTTGGGTAGAGATGGTAGTGGGTGTCACCTTATATCCCATGCCAAACTTGTAAGCCTGAGATGTTGTGAAAGTAGTGGTGGTTTAGGCATTCAACCACCCTCACTATTTATTTATACTTTCACTTTTTTACAGCTAATGTAGTGATGGTTACTAAAGGTTCTTCTTGTTACGTGGATGATGAACCTATTGTGGTGAGACCTTCTTCTTTTAGGATGACGAGATGTATTTTTTGGGATCCATATTTTGATCCCTTCCTTTTATCTTTAGGATGTCGGGACATATTTCCAAAAATCATTCTTGTTAGTATATTAGGATTCCTAGAAATGATTCTTGGGAACTGACTTTTGAGATGTATATGTTAGAATGTTCTTCACATCCCTGTTGATGATGTTGAGGATGATTCCTCTCTCCTAGATTTATTATATAATGAAGATGATTCCAATTTCCATGAATTGTGGTTTAAGTAGGATGATTACACTCTCCTTGATTCGGTCATGGTGTCCCTATAGATTATACTCATGGATGATTATGATCTCCTCAGTGATGGGGGTGATTACTCTCTCCCTGATCGATTATCGGACTACATTTTTGGACATGTAATTCTACATCATTGGATACTCATGGATGACTATTCTCTCCCGACTGATGGGGATGATTAAACTCTCCCTGATCAAAGACCTCGAGGGGTGGGCATGGCATCTCACCAATGATATTTCCTTATACATCACCTAAGGGTAAGACCCTTAGGGATTATCTAAGTCGCAATGTCATGATTGTCTACAAACCGATACCTAGGGCTTAGAAATTGGACTGGATTTACATGGCATTGGTAGCATGACATCTTGCTCAATGACCATTAAGTGGATAATCTGTTGGTATAAAACATACTTAATTATAGTGATTGGAGGTGAGTACGAGTGAACCTAGGGTTAGGACATGTATCCCCCTATAGTGGTGTAGCTTGATCAGAGACATTTCTGGCACTGGTTGGAGTCGGTATTATTGGTTGGGATTATGGACCCAAATATCGACTTAATGATACACAGATAGAGTGGTACAACATGCCCCTCAATTCCCTTTTCATAGGATGTTCAGGCGATCAAGGTTATGGATCCAAGGAACAACTTCCATTGATTTATATTATTTATTTCTTCTTAATCATGTAGATACATATATATGTGTGTGTGTGTGTGTGTGTATTTATGGGAAAAAATATGTATGCACAGAAAAATATTGATATAAACAACAGCACATTGCCCAGTCGACTGGGATTACGGACCCAATGATTGAATATGTTTTCAAGTTTATTTATTTATCTTTCCAGTTTATTCTTGGTTCGGCTGATCATATTGCATGATCATTCACTTATGACAGCATATTTATAGGTTCATCATTGTGGTGGCCAACTGAGATTATATTCTCACCCCTATACGTGCACCTCAGTGCCTGTAAAGACCTTATATCTTCTTTTCAGGGTGATCATAAATGTATGGTGAATAGGACTAAGGAACTGGGTTTCATAATCAAACAGAGATTCTTGTGTGGTTTATTTGATTGGGATGGTGCATCTTAATAATGTTTTAGAGATGGGGTATGTGGTTTGGATCGAAGTTACAATTGTAGCCCTGTAATTTTATTTTATTTTCATTTATGTACTCATGCATGTATGGTCATTCGAGTGGGTGACCAGTATTGTATGTATGAAATGGTTGTTCAGGATTTTATAATATTTAATTTATTATTACAGAATATTCTATTTAGTTTATTTATTACTTCCCCACCCTATTTATTTACTACCCTGTATAATATCTAGTTATTTTTTCTGTTTTTAATATTATATGAGGGTATAATCTCCCCACCATACCATATTTAGACCCTTTCTTCTAATTGGTAGCCTTTGGAATATAGGGAGGCGCGCTTGAGGCCTTTTGGTGAACCAACTCAGGGCACTGGTTTTGTAGCATCTTGTTAGGGATGTTATTATTTTTATTCTTTAGAACAATAATCCATAACACATTTGTGATGTATATGAATCAGTTGAACCTCAATCCGATACAGAGTGTGTCTGGTATGAATCTAAGTGTATGTTTATATTTCATAATTTACATCTTAGTTCAAAACATGCATCACATACTCAATACTGATATAACACGTTTATATTTTTTGATACTTTAGGAAAATTATCCATAAGTTATTTTTGATGTGTATGAATCAACTTAACCTTAATATGAAGCATGTTGTGTCTAGTATGACTCAAAGTGCATATTTTTAGTTTATAATTTACATTTTAGTTCATAACACACCTCAAATACTCAAAATTTAGGAAATGCATTCATATTGTTTTGATACTTTAGTAAAATTATCCATAAGTCATTTTAACTTTTAAGAACCAACCACACCCTAATTTGGTACATGTTGTGTCCTGTATGACTCAAAGTGCATGTTTTCAATTTAAAATTGAAATTTTTGTTCAAAACACACGTCACATACAAAAATGAGAAAAATATTTCAGATTATTTTGATACTATAAAACAATGATTCATAATTCATTTTTAACATGTAGGAATCAACCAAACCTCAATCTGATATATGTTGTTTCTGGTATGACTTGAAGTGTATGTTTTCAGTTAATAATTTACATTTCAGTTCAAAACGCACATCACATACTCAAAACTAGAAAAGTACATTTATACTATCACGGTACATTATTAAAATAATACATAAGTCATTTTTATGTTTATTAATCAACCTAACCTCAATATGATACACATTGTGTCCGATATGACACAAAGTTCATGTTTTTAGTTTAAATTGACATTTTAGTTCAAAACACACATGTCATACTCAAAATTGAGAAAAACTTTCAGATTGCTTTGATACTTTATAAAAAAATCCATAAGTCATTTATGATGTGTGGAAATAAAATAAACCTCAATATGATACATGTTTTTTTGGGTATGACTCAAAGTGTATGATTTTTGTTTAAAATTAATAGTTTAGTTACAAACACATGCCACATACTCAAAACTGAGAAAATGAATTCATATTATTTAGATAATTTTTAACAATTATAAATAATATATTTATGAGTTGTACGAATCAAATACACCTAAATATGATAAATAGTGTTCCCGGTATGACTCGAAGTGTATGTTTTTAGCTTAAAATTGACATTTTTTTCAAAACACGTGCAACATACTCAAAACTCAGAATATGCATTCATATTGTTTTGATACTTTATGATAATTATCCATAATTCATTTGTGATGTGTGTGAATTGAATTTGTTCCAATATAACACATGATGTGGCTAGTGTGACTTGAAGTGCATGTTTTTAATATAGAAGTTTTATTTATGTTTAAAACACACTTCATATATAAAAAACCAAGAAAATGATCTCAAATTGATTTCAAACTTTAGGAAAAAAATTCATAATTCATTTTTTATGTTTGGGAATTAAACACATGTCAATATAACATATAATTTGTTTGGTATGACTCATAGTGCATGTTTTCAATATAAAAGTGTCATTTTAGTTTAAAACAAGTATCACATAGCCAAAACCAAAAAAAATGGATTGTTTTCAAACTTTAAGAAAAAAACCGATAATTCATTTTTGATGTGTGGGAATTGACCTTGCATTAATCTGACAAATGAAGTAGCAAGCATGACTCGAAGTGCATGTTTTTAATATAGAATTTTCATTTTAGTTTAAAATATGTTTCAAATAGACAAAACTGGGAAATCAATCTTGAATTATTTTCTAAATTTAGGAAAATTACACATAATTTATTTTTGATGTGTAATAATTGATCCTATGTCAATCTAATAGATGATGTGACAGGTACGACTCAAAGTACATGTTTTCAGTTTAAAATTTGCAGTTTAGTTCAAAACACATGCCAAAAATTAAAACTAAGAAAATAGATTCATATTATTTTGATACTTTAGAACAATGATTCATAACACATTTTTTACATGTATTTTTCAAACTCACCTCAATCCAAGACATTGTGTGCCCGGTATGACTCGAAGTTTATGTTTTTAGATTAAAATTGACATTTTAGTTCAAAACACACTTGACGTACTCAAAATTGAGAAAATGCATTCATATTGTTTTATTTAATATTATTAAAATCAATATTGGTTTTATTTTATGGTCAATATTTTTGTAGAGGCTTATATTTAAAAAAATCCTATTATAAGAGTTATGATTTTTTGTATTGGTTGTAATTTTTTGGGATTAATTGTAAATATCACATCAATGTAAATATTTTGTATATAAATTTTGAATTAAAAAGATAATTAAATGTTATATTTTTATTTCAATATACTGTTCTCTATATTTTTATTTCTATTTGTTTAGTTTCTAATTTTTTTCTGTATATGGCTGTTGCAGCTTTGTAGTAGTTGTATGGCCATTATTAGTGCTACCAAAAGCACTAGTAAAGACGCTCTTTTTTAGTTCAAGTAAAATCACTGATAAATTCACCCTTTATCAATTCTATAAAAATAAATGATAAAGGAACCCTTTATCAACACATTTTTTAGCATTAATAAAGGCCATGCACTTTTAACATCACTTATGTTGTCAACTCTTTCTTACACTTACAAATCTCTTTTTAGCACTATTAAAAGAAATATCTATAGTAGTGTGGATAATGGGTGTTATTCACATATGCCAGAAATTTGAAGTTGTTAAGGAATGTTAAATATAATAAATAATGGATGGTTATGTTTGGAAATGATTACTCCCTGATAATGGAAGGTGTTGGATCTCTTATCATTGGGGAAGAAAAGTTAAAATCCAAAAAGCTCCTTATTTGTGAATGGACAGAAACATAACTTGCTAAGTGTTTCATAACTCTGTAATGAAGGAAGAAAAGTTGTATTTAGAGGATATAGTTTTTTAAAATTCATTGATGATGGAAAATTTTTTATGAAATTTCATCAAACCAAGGTAAACTTGTTTCAATTTTATGATATATGGAGTTCATGCTATCTGAGTATAATGGAAGAAAATCAGATATGGTATAAGTGGTTGGGGAATATGTTTTAAAGAAATATGAGAAATTTTTCAATGATGGAAAGTATTCATAATATTCTTGACATATCAAGAAGAATATATTTTTGTTTTTTCATATCCTAGAAAGGGAATATTATAAACTCAATATATTAGAAAATTGAGATGCATTCAACTTATCCCTTGGATATAATACATTCTGACATATGTAGGCCCATGATAAAGAAAAAAAATAGAGATAACTACTTTATTTCATGTATTTATTATTTTAATCATATTAAAATTATTATGTTTTTGAAACAAAAATATGAGGCCCTCAAAATGGTTAATATTTTTAGAAGAAGTGTAGAAAAGGAATATGGATATTCCATTAAGTAAATTCGAATTGATAATAGTGCTAAATTTTAAAATGGAAATTTTAGATATTATCATGAAAATCATATCATTATTAATGAATTTAGTATACCATAGACACCATAGTATAATGGTGTTACAAAAATAATAAATGGAAATTTGGTGGAGATGACACAAACTATTTTGATTGGATATGATATTTCTTGATACTTTTGGAGGTAAGTTATTAGAACAACTATTCATATTCAGAATTGATGTTTCTATATTCCAAACTTTGATATGTTTTATTTTGATATATATTAAAAATAAGCTCCATGTTTTAAATACAAAAGGGTGTTTTGAAATCCTTGCAATATCAAAGTCAATGGTGAGAATCTTGGAAAGTCTGATCAGAGAGGTGTTGATGAAATATTTCTTAGTTACCCTCCCAATGGTAGATAATACTAATGATATAATAAATAAGTATGAAATATTTTTTGACTCTATAGATTTCAAAGTTCTTGAAAAATATTATATGTTTCACATAAAGTTGGAGATATAGAGTAAAGGAATAATGAAGTGGATTTAGATAAATTACATGAAAAAGTTCGTGACAAAATTACTAATGTTGAAGTTGTATGAGAAGAATATTTTGACTCAGTTATCTCAAGTGATAAGGAATAATTATTTTTATCTCATCCTATTATGAGTAAGAAAGTGTATGTGAAAAATATCATTGGTGATCAAGGAAAATACGTTCAAACTAGAAGAACATCGATGTTAGTTTTTCATACTTCTTTATATTCCCATTGGCCACCTCGACAAAGCTCTATGTCGGCCACACTCACGCGACCTGCACATCTTCCGGCAATGACCTGAACTCCCCCGGAAACTACACCGGTGCATGCCTCTCTTCCGGCAGCCACTTTCCTTGCCGACAACCCTCTCCTCTTCCAGTTTGGGTATGTTTTATTTCATCTAATTTGATAGTTTTCTTCAAGTTAACCAAAATTTTTGTCATGGTTTGTTATTCGTGTGTTTTTCATGGTGGCTAGGGGATTCATTTGGTCTGCGAAGCCTTTTTTCCCATTCCGTTGAAGTGTTGTTGTATTCACGCACCTCCGAGGTAAGAAAATTTGCGCATTTTAATTTCCAGAGCACTCTGCTATTGCTCGCGCTCTTTCATTTAGTTTTAAAACTTGATTCATAACTTTGTTATGCATTTAATTAGCCTGCTATAGTGTTCTTGAATATTTTTGAATTTGTTAAAAATATGTTTGAGTTAGTTCCTGGTTTACATCTTCTTGCGTCGGTGCTGATATTCTTGTTTAAGTGCCAATATTGCTTTGATAATTTTTTTTATATGATTCGCATCCCTATGGTATCCTTTTACATCTTTTTTGATGATTTGGAATTGGTGGAATTGGTTTAAATTGTTCTTTGTTCTGATTGTTTAATTATGTTTATGTTAAAGTTAATTGATGTGATTTTGGGGGTTTTTCTTTAGTTTTTCTCTATAAAAATGGTGAAGATGTGATTTGATTTTTACTTGTGAACTTGGTGATTTCTATAGAGTTGGTTTTTGAATCGTATCTTGATTACTATGTTTGGATTAATTTTATTTTGGTGTCTTTTCTTGTTTTTGAGTCCCTGGTATTTATTTGGTCACGCGTTGGTCTTCGTCGCACTGACTTCGGGTGTCGACTGTTTTGTCAAGGTGTGGCGATGTTACTTCTCTAGTGTGTGCGCTTTTGTGGGAGTGTGGGTACATGAACAGGTGGCCGTGTGAGTTTTAAAGCGTTGGCTTGGCCAATTATTTGAGGTAGGTGTTTCCAACCATTTCCCCTTTTTGATTCAAACCTTGAGCACTAGAATGTTTTCAATTAATCCTTTTATATCGTTGCATCTCTATTGTGTTTATGAAAAGAATCTGACATAGTTATATTGTTGTTTTAAATTTCTGAAAGTGGATTTTGATGTTGGCTTATATGAAATGCATAGTTCTTTGGTAAGGTTAAATTGAGTTCCTTGTGATGTTTTTGGTTGTAATTGATAGTGATTGTGTTTTGAAAATGTAAGATTTGGTTTGGTGTGTTTGTGTGACAAAATGATGAACCAATAGGTTGTTTTAGAAAAGTTTGGGAAATGGTGGTTGGTTTGAAACATGCAATTTTATTTTATAAAGTGTTGTAAAAGAATTGGGTTTGGTTTCAATGCTAAGTGTTTTATGAAAATGGTTTCTAAGGTGATTCTTCTAAAAACTGGATGTGCCGTTGGATGTTGGCACATCCATGGGAGCACTAGGTGCTCTCATGGATGTGCCTCCAAATGAAAATGACACATGAAAACTATATTTTCTTAAAACTAGGTTTTTGATGGAATGGTTTGGTATTTCAAAGAGGGATGAAAAGAAGTTGGCCCGGTTGGACTTTGGTGTGAGTTGAATGGTTGTTCGGTTTGAAGGCCCATTTGGTATTGGGTTTTGATTGGGGTGTTTGCACTGACTTTTGGGGAAGGTGTGTGTGCCCGATTGGAAACTTTACACATTTACGAAATGTTTTGAAACTGCACATGCTGTGAAGGCCCGGTTGACACCTTGTTGAATGTGAAAGTATTTCATATATACATATTTGTGGACATCTCTACAGGGGGACTTCCCTTCGAAGGTTGTCACGTAGTGGTGTCCATGTAAGGGGTGGGCAAGTGTGGTGAGATGAGTCACGCGTGCGAGGGCCTCCTATTTATACAGTATTATCGAAATCACCATTGGTTCTTGGGAATCTTATAGATTATCGAGTGACGGTTTCTAGCTATCCCCAATTAGACGGGTTGGTTCCCCCTTGGTAGATAGGCCTTGTGGGGCGTGCCACTGGTTGGCCATTAGGGAGGCCAGTTGGTTATTGACTATGTAGTACCACGCCGGTAGGTAGTCTGAAACTGAGTACGTCCATGGGTTTTCTAGGGATGTTTAGGATTACCCATGGTTATTGCTTATATCTTCTTGTTTACTTATACTTGCACTTGGTTTTCGGCATTTAATTATTACCCTTTCTTCTTTTGCACAAATGTGATAAACATGGATTTGAAATTCAGTTTACAAGAAATACATTGTTTGGGGGAAAACGGGTTGTGGCGTGTGTTGGTTTTTGAAATGGTAATCAGGATCCTTTTTACTTTAAAATATGAAAACACTATTTTTTATCATTGTATGTGCAAACTAGTGTTTTTTGGGATTGTTTCTGGAAAGTGTTCTTGGTTGGATTCTGTGGTTTACTTCGGCATCCCTACTGAGCATTTTTAATTCTCACGTCTATTTTATCTTTTCAGTTGCAGGTTTACCTTGTGCAAGTTTTCTTAGCAGAGTTGTTCATTTTGGGAGAAATGTTGGCCTTAGTTATGGGAGGTGACTGAAGGGTCACATGGAGGTATGTCTACTGTTTGGTTTTATTTCTTTCCGCTACTAGAGTTTAGTGCTTTTGTTCTGTTTATTCTTAATTACTTATTTATCTTTTATGGTTCAAATCATTCCAAACGTTTTAACTTTGATGCCCGACACTAGTTTCCATCCCGTGGGGATCGGGAATGCCCCTCGGGACTTGCCGTGAGCCGGCTTAGGTGACCGGTTCAGGGTAAACCCGGGGCGGTTCATGAATAAATGGTATCATAGGAGGCCCTTGATATTTGGGATGTCTGGTAGAATGATATTAGGATTTGTCGGGTCTCAGGAGGTAGGTTTCAGGTTGGTGCTTGATCACCACCGCCCACGACGAGACCTGAGTTACCAGGGGTAGTCTGGGTATTGTGTCTTTTGCCTTTGATTTTTATGGTTTGAGGGATGATAATGAAGGTGAATTGGTTCAGGTTGTGACCTCACATGGAGTGGTGACCCATGTGGAGCCGAAGTGTCCAGTTTAAGGTCTTTTTAGTGATATACCTTACTTGGGATATGGCTCACCACCATTTCGCCGAGTTAGGCATATGCACTAGATTCCTCGTTCCAGTTGTTTGTTGTTTATTGTGTTTCATTTTGATCTCTGTTGATGTGAGCGTGTGTTTAAAATAGAAGTTGTTTTAAAATGGAAAAGCATTTCCTTTAAATTGTTTTGAAATTGGTAAACTGAATTTTTAAAGTGGGAGTGTTTTGATTTAGAATGTTTGACTGCGTGTTTGGATTTGATAAGGGAAAGAAGTGTTCGAACCTTGGTTTTCCTTATGGAGGATCACATGTGCATTGATATGTGCAGAGAGTGTGTGGGACCACTTGTCCGTGAGCGATGTAGTCGGGATTGGGTGAACGCACATGTGACAATCCGTAAAGGGCCATGGGTGAGTTTCAAAATTTAAAAGAAATGAGGGGTTTTAGAAAATTAATTTTTACTTTTGTTTGTATATGTTAGGTTTATGTGCCTGTTGAATTTGACTTGGTTTGTTGCTTTGATTGAGTTTTGGTTGGATGCTGATTTCAGTTGTGCTTTTTTTGTGTTGTTCCGAGTATGCCGTCCAGAAAGGTCGCTAAGGTTTCTATTGAGTCATGCCCAGTTTTTAGTTCTTTTTGCATGTTGCCTATCGACCAAAGTAATCAATGTCTGTGAGAGGCAGTTGTGTGGTTGTGGAATTATTGTGGGCCTTCGGGTTGGGAACTCCCAAGGTTGTTAGGGTTCGTACCGTCTCAGGTTTATTTGAGGGTCCAGTTCTGGACTATTAAAGATGGATGTCTCACTAGCACTGAAGATTGGAGTGTGTTTAATGGTAATTGGCTCTGGTACTGGTTCCCCATCTGTCAAGGAGTGTATGCCGGAGGAACCTGTCGCCAAGGCACCATCTTCATCAGTTCTGACTTCCTATTGTCTAACCGTTCTCTTGTGTGCCACCAGTATGGTCAGTTTGAGCATTCTAAGCCACCGTCTTGCATCCCTTTGAAAACGTTCCACCATTGTGGTCGTTTGAATCGTTGAGAAGAGGAAGAAGTTGGGGACTGGAGAATGAAAATGCCTGACTGTGAGTCAAGGGATGCTTTAGCCATCAGAACCCCAACCACAGGTCTTGGGGTGATGCTCACGCAGAGTCAGGAATTGCCGAGAGTGTGTGGAACCTTGGTCTGGTCCATTTTTTCATCCTTCTGAAGGGAAATATCCAAAGTTTTCTTGTTCAATTCTTGTCATTGTTGTAAGATCATCCTTATTGTGGTTGCGTGATGATCTTGATCTACTGCAATCCATGTGGCCTCGTTTTCTCTTGTTGTAGTTTCTAAATCATTTAGATTCTTTGAAGGGCATCGGGTCCATGACTAAACAAACCCATTTTGATCTTGGGGATGGTTCAATTGCATACGTTAGGGGGATATTTGGTTTTGAAAAATTAATGGGTGTCATTTCTATTCTCTTTATTAGGCCAGACGCCTCTCCGTGGCTTTTTATTTATTGTGTTTGAGTTTTTAGGGAATTCCTCATTCCAGGTGTCTCTGTCTGCCAGTTTTTTCGAGAATAGTCTAAATCCTAGTGGTGGTGTTATTTCTTTAGCATTGAGAAGTTGGGATGAGTTAAGTTTGGGGAGTTCCCGTGTTTCCCCATTGGGGTGGTTTGTTCGGGTTCAAGGGTTTCTGTATTAGTGAATCCTTATGGTGGGGAGAACCCTCCCATGTTCTCCCCTCAATATCGGGTTGTGGTCCTCCTTGAATTGGTTGGGTGTGACGTTATTGGGAATAGTTACACCGAGGCTCTTGATTTCCTTTGGTTTTGTCTGGGCATGGACTATTTTTTTTGTTAACTGTTGGCTTGGTGACTTTCTGGGGGCAGAAAGTGTCTGTGGTTGGGAGAATTGTCACACCCCGACCACAGACATCAGTTTTTTTATTTCTTTTATCGGTCTCGCATCGTTTGGATGAGGTTTAGTTGGGTCCATGTTTGACTTTTTCGAAGTTTGATATCTTTGGCGCGTCTTGGGCCGGTGTGCGGTCACCGCACCGATAGCGGCGACTGTGCGTTCAGTCCTAGAGATTGCACGGTTGACTGATTATTATTATTTTCATTATTATTATTATTATTATTATTATTATCCTTATTATCACTATTATTATGATGAGAATTTTAATCCTTAATAATATTACCACAATAATTAATATCAAAATTTATATTTATTTATTTATTTTATTATTAGCTTCTTATTTTAATTTGTTTCTAATTTTTTTTTTCTTTTGGGTAAAACCCTAAGGGGTCACTCCCCTTTCCCTTCCCCCCTTTCTAGCTACAGGCTGCACCCCCTCCCCTTCCATGTCTCCCTCTCTAGCACCACTCCCCTCCCTCTCATTTCTCTATTCCGTCGCCCCCCCCCCCCTCTTCCTCGTTCCCAGCTTCCATCGCCCCCCTATTCCCCCGTTCCCAACTTCGGTGCCCCCCCCCCCCCCCTCGTCGACCTCCTCCCGGCGCCACCCTCCAATTGCGCCTGCCGTCACACTGCCCTCCGGTAGTGCCCGCCTCCCATCGCACCGCCCTCCGGCAGCACTCGCCTCCCATCGCGCTCCCCTCCCGTAGCGCCCTCCACCTCCCTTCTCGGCGCGCAGCACCTCGCACGGAGATCTCCCCCTCCGGCCACACCTACCCAGCTCCCATTGGCCACCTCGACAAAGCTCCCGGTCAGCCACACTCACGCGACCTGCACTTCTTCCGGCGATGACCCAAACTCCCCCGGCAACTACACCGGTGCGTGCCTCTCTTCCGGAAGCCACTTTCCTTGCCAGAAACCCTATCCTCTTCCGGTTTGGGTATGTTTTATTTCATCTAATTGGATAGTTTTCTTCAAGTTAACCAAACCTTTTGTCATGTTTTTTTATTCACGTGTTTTTCATGGTGGTTAGGGGATGAATTTGGTCTGCGAATCCCTTTTCCCCTTTCTATTGAAGTGTTGTTGTATTCGTGCACCTCCAAGGTAAGCAAATTTCTGCATTTTAATTTCCGAAGCACTCTTCTATTGCTCGCTCTCTTTCATTTAATTTTAAAACTTGATTCGTAACTTTGTTATGCCTTTAATTATCCTGCTATAGTGTTCTTGATTATTTTTGAAGTTGTTAAAAATATGTTTGAGTTAGTTCCTGGTTTACGTCTTCTTGGGTCTGTGCTGATATTCTTTTTTAACTTCCAATATTGCTTTGATAATTTTATTTATATGATTCTCATCCCTATGGTATCCTCTTACATCTTTTGTGATGATTTGGCATTGGTGGAATTGGTTTAAATTGGTCTTTGTTCGGATTGTTTAATTATTTTTATGTTAAAGTTAATTGGTGTGATTTGGGGGGTTTTCCTTTAGTTTTGCTCTATAAAAATAGTGAAGATGTGATTTGAGTTTTACTTGTGAACTTGGTGATTTCTATAGAGTTGGTTTTTGAATCTTATCTTCATTTCTTTGTTTGGATTAATTTTATTTTGTTGCCTTTTGTTGTTTCTGAGTCCCTGGTATTTATTTGGTCGCACGTTGGTCTTCGTCGCACTGACTTTGGGTGTCGATTGTTTTGTCAAGGCATGCCGATGTTACTTTTATAGTGCGTATGCTTTTGTGGGAGTGCAGGTACGTGAACAGGTGGTCGTGGGAGTTTGAAAGCATTGGTTGGAAAATTCTTTGAGGTAGGTGTTTCCAATCATTTCCCCTTTTTGATTCAAACCTTGAGCACTAGAATTTTTTCAATTAATTCTTTTATATCATTGCATTTCTTTTGTGTTTATGAAAATCATCTGACATTGTTATATTGTTGTTTTAAATTTCTGAAAGTGTCTTTTTATGTTGGTTTATATGAAATTCATAGTTCCTTGGTAAGGTTAAATTTAGTGCCTTGTGATGTGTTTGGTTGTAATTGATAGTGATTGTGTTTTGGAAATGTAAGATTTTTTTTGGTGTGTTTGTGTGACAAAATGATGAACCAATAGGTTGTTTTAGAAAAGTTTTGGAAATGGTGTTTGGTTTGAAAGATGAAATTTGATTTTATAAAGTGTTGTGAAATAATTGGGTTTGGTTTCAATGCTAAGTGTTTTATGAAAATGGTTTCTAAGGTGATTCTTCTAAAAACTGGGCGTGCCGTTGGATGTTGGCACATCCATGGGAGCACTAGGTGCTCACATGGATGTGCCTCCAAATAAAAATGACACATAAAAACTATATTTTCTTAAAACTAGGTTTTTGATCGAATGGTTTGGTATTTCAAAGAGGGATAAAAAGAAGTTGGCTCAGTTTTCCTTTGGTGTGAGTTGAATGGTTGTTTGGTTTGAAGGCTTGTTTGGTATTCGGTTTTGAATGGGGTGTTTGCACTGACTTTTGGGGAAGGTGTGTGTGCCCGATTGGCAACTTAACTCATTTACAAAATGTTTTGAAACTACACATGCTGTGAAGGCCTGGTTGGCACCTTGTTGAATGTGAAAGAATTTCATATATACATATTTGTGGGAATCTCTACAGGGGGACTTCCCTTCGAGGGTTGTCGTTTAGTGGTGTCCGTGTAAGGGGTTGGAAAGTGAAGTGAGATGAGTCATGCGTGCGAGGGCCTCCTACTTATACAGTATTATCGAAATCACCCTGGGTTCCTGGGCGTCTTATAGATTATCGAGTGACGGTTGCTATCCAGCCCTGATTAGACGGGTTGGACCCCCTTGGTAGATAGGCCTTGTGGGGCATTCAACTGGTTGGCTATTAGGGTGGCCAGTTGGTTATTGACTATGGAGTACCACGCCGGTAGGTAGTCTGAAACCGAGTATGTCCAGGGGTTTTCTAGGGATATTTAGGATCACCCATGGTTATTGATTATATCTGCTTGTTTACTTTTACTCGCACTTGGTTTCCAGCATTTACTTATTACCTGTTCTTCTTTTGTACAAATGTGATAAACATGGATTTGAAATTTATTTTTCAAGAAATGCAATGTTTGGGGGAAAACGGGTTGTGGGTTTTGTTGGTTTTTGAAATGGTAATCCGGATCCTTTTTCCTTTAAAATACGTAAACCCTATTTTCTATCTTTGTATGTGAAAAGTACTGTTTTTTGGTACTGTTTCTGGAAAGTATTCTTGGTTGGATTTTGTGGTTTACTTTGGCATCCCTACGGAGCATTTTTAATGCTCACGCCTATTTTATCTTTTCAGTCACAGGTTTCCCTTGTTCAAGTTTTCTTAGCTGAGTTGCTCATTTTGGGATCAATGTTGGCCTTGGTTGGGAGGTGACCGAAGGGTTAGAAGGAGGTACATCTGTTGTTTGGTTTTATTTCTTTCTGTTTCTAGATTTTAGTGATTTTGTTCTGTTTATTCTTAATTACTTATTTATCTTTTATGGGCCAAATCGTTCCCAACGTTTTAACTTTTATGCCAAGCTATAACGACCCATACTTTACATACATTGTTATTACTTCAAAATTAAAGCGCACTTATTACAACATATAACAAAACCAGGAAAGGACCGTATAGTTATAGTGTCTTTAGAAACTGGGAAACATAAACAACTGGTTCATAAAGCGTCTACACTATCGCCCATTTCTTTCATCATATCTATAGTCCCTTTTGGCATATCTTACTTAATAACCTTCTCCCTGACCTGGGGAAAAAAACATACAAAAGGGTGAGCTAAAATGCTCAGTAAGGGTAAACAAAAGAAATATCAATCACATCATATTCATAAGAACATAACATTTTGGAAATCTTAACCTGCAAAAGAGAGCATAATTTCATAACATGGGATAAATCATAGTAGTGAAATGTAATCACAATAATAATAACATAAAACATGAAACTTTGTGGAATACACAAATAATCATAGAGAATCATTTCTTATTAGTCAAGACTCATTGCCAAGACTATCTTAGTGGACAAAGTCCATTTCTAAACCGAGTTCACTCCTCGTTTCAGTCCTGTTTAACTGAACCGGTTTAACCTACCGTTCTAGCCATGTCTATCTCATGAGATATAAAATCTTTACCCATTTCATTGGAGGGATATATAGGTCTCACCCATATCATAATGATACCATTCTTATGTGTGCCACAAAATCATAAACCATACATCATAGCATAACCCATGTAATAAAAATGGGATTCTTAAACATCGTGACATCATAAAACAATTCATATAAGATAAAGGAATTCATAAAAATAATTCCATCACAACATAATCAAATAAATGTAATAATAGGGATAGAAACAGAACCCTTTATTATCTTAGATGTAAAATAATTTTGATAAAACATTTGAACTCCATTCTTGAGGAAAATATCCTTTCTACTTCAAAAACACTTTTCCTTTCTTAACATGTCATACAATTATAAACTAAAAAAAGTTGATTAAAAATAAACATGAAAACTTGTAAAGGAAGCTTCTTGGAAATAATGTTTTAAAAATCCATCCATGCCGTATAAGTTAAAAAAACATTCTTCTCGTACTTTTTTCGGAAAAGTCAAAAAGTACCTCGTACGAAAAACGACAAAAGATTCCTTTCATAACTTATAATAAAAACTCACCTAAGGGTAAAATTGGATTTAAAAAATTGTAGGTTGATGGAAATAATATTACATATTGAGGAAACATGGATGTGGATGATAAAATACACCCCAGTAAATTTCAAAGTATAAACAATCTCGGATAAAATGAGATTGTGATATTTTCCCTTACCTTAGGTCCGATTTGTTTCGTAAGTGTCTGAACCTCCTTTATAATGATTTAAATAATGTTATTGACTTATTATAGAATCATAATTATTGTTATTATATCATATATGGTCATATTCTTAGCTTTTTAGTAGTAATATTTCATTGCTACTTGTTATTCGGGTGTTTATAACTTTTTGTTCTTATGCGTGTTTTGTCGAATAAATTTTTCTTCTTCTCCTTAGGTTATAGATAAATCATTTCCAGAATGGTATTAATGTACTATATATCATATTTATTCATTCAATTCATTTATATAATCATTATGCAATGAATATCATGTAGAACGAATCACATCACATCGTGGAGACGGTATTCCGTACGTACGCACGAGCGATGATATCGTTCCCATGATCGTGGAATTGTATTGGAGTGTATGTATTATATTTCAGAATCAATATCACTTTACAATAATCATATATAGTTATTATGTACACCATTATACCCATCCAAGTAAGGTGGTGGTCGAAAATAGATTACACCATGTCGTGGAGACGGTATTCCATACGTACGCACGCGCGGTGATTTCGTTTTCCGTAGGATGGATAGATGGTGAAATAGGGTTGTTTCATACTTATAATAACATATTAGTATATGAGTGATACTGATGTTATTACTTCATAATTAAACAAATAAATAATAAGAAGTTGAAGAAGAAAGAATTTGGAAAGGATTGGTAATGGATATTACCTCTTTTTTTTTACGCGCCTTTTCTTAACCTCCTCTTAGGGCACTAGGGTTGGTCTTTGAAGAAGACCAGAACCTCTAGGATAATTCTAGGGAAGTGTAGAGGAGAAAGTGTCAGGGTTTGGCCGAGCTTTAAGGCTCAAATTGGTGTGAGTAAGAGAGGGAGGAGGTTCCCTTTTATAAGGGAGGAGAGGGGCACCTTTGGAAATATAAGAAATATTAGTTTATATTAAATCCCAAACCCACCTAAAAAATTCCAAAATGACTCATATCCTAAGATTAGATGAGATAGGGTTGTAATATCATCAACAAATAAAATTTAGACATGTTAGGAATTTATTTTAAACATTATCAACTTGATTTATCCTTATTTATCAATTTAATTTTATTTGTGGTAATAATATTCTAAATTTTAAATTATTATAAATAACTATATATGTGTTGTGAATTTTCCATAATTGGACACTTTATGACATTTTCGACCATATAAATTTTAATTTATAATTTTTAAATATTTTTGTGATTTTTAAACAATTTTATAATATGTTATTTTTATAAAATAACAATAGTGTCAATTTTGACACTATTCATTTGTTTGAAATTAAATAAAATATATACAGAAAATATGATCGAAATAAAATCTTTAATAGATTCATAAAATGTCATATGTATCTAGAAAATTAGTTTATCACATTAAATAGTTCATATAATATTTATTTTAATATTTTTCCAACAATTTATTTGATATTTTAATTAATAAAATAATTTCAACGTCACTATTGTGTCATAATTAATGATAATTATTTAATCCCTAAAAATTCTAAATAAATTCTTATGATTTAGATAATTATATTAGATTTCTGGATATTATTCATGTTTGAAGTTTCATTAAGTTTATCACAAAATTAAAATTATTATACTTATAAGATTTAAAAAAAGTGACATGTTGTCGCATTCTTTGGTTTTAATAATAATTAAATTATTTTCATGGAAAAAAGTCCATTAAATGAATCTAATCCGACCCTTATGTGATATGGGTCGACTTTTAGTCATCCAATTGGATTTTGTCAGGTGTTAGAGTGATTTTATAATCTTATATTTACCCTTAATTAACCGATTTACCTTTAACTATGGTAAATAAAATTTATCGTAGTTACTATTCATAATGCCCAAAAATAAAAAGTAGTCTATTAACATAATTTGGACACACTGATTCTGAATATGTACTTCATTTTTGAAAATTCAAAACATATTAGTTGCAGTAATTGATTTAAAATAAATCCCGTTGTTAAGAAAATGGGTTTTAGAAGTTAAAACATTGCCAAAGATTGAAATGTTTTTACCTATGAATTCAATGTGAAATTAATGCTAATGACATACATTATATTAAATGGTAAAAATATATTCTATTTATAATTTAAAAACATTCAATATTATAATTTATCCATATAAATTATCTCAATGAAAAAAGTTGTTTTTAATTAAAAATTAGGGTATTTTTACTATTCATCAAAACATGAAAGTTATTAGAAAAATATCAAAATTTTATCCAAAGTAAATTTTTATACCCTGATTCAAAAGAAGAATTTTATTTCGTCAAATTGAACTTATAAACATGTCAAAAACTAGATTTAATGTGGGTGCGCCATCAAAAGGCGGGAAAACTGTATTTTTTGAAAAATATTTCTTTTATCCAGAAAAAAACTGATTTTGCCTTTATACCTCATTCTAGAAAATGTATAAGTTGAATTAAAATGTTATAAAATTCAAAATTCAGTTAGTACTATTCATAATGGCTAGTTTTAATAATTTTTTAATAGCATATCATTGTTTAGTGAAACTCGGTATTGCGTACGATGCAAGCTATCGAGGAAGGCCGCGGTTGCGTGTAAAGAAAGCCAAGCTAGTGTTGTGTGTAGTGAAAGATTCCTTTGATGATTTATATAACATAAAAACAAAATATTTCTCATATAATTCTCGGGTGTTACACCAGCACTAGTTTCCATCCCAGGGGGATCGAGAATGCCCCTCGGGACTTGTCGCGAGCCGGCTCGGGTGACCGGTTTAGGGTCGACCAGGGTTGGTTCGTGACACTTGGTAAACTAGATTCATACATGAGACTTGCATTAAATTTTAAAACACAAATTACAAAGAAAGTGAGAATCACTTTATAAAATCTAAAATATCCTTACATATCACTAATAGTAAAGTTCATGGATTATTGGGAAATGAAAAAAATAAGGGTGTGCTAAAATTATTAATAATGGTTAAGTACAACATAATAAATCATGAATAAACAAGAATAATCAATATGGTAAGGTAAATAACTGAACACACAAGTCATGTAATCAATAAATTAATAATGAAGTGCATCTGAATATAATATGAATGTGAAAATATCATGGATAATAATAAATATGTAAAAATAAATAACTAAACACACAATCAATTTAAATAACTTTACTATCATGAAAAGATAAGACATAATCAATATGGTAAGGTAAATAATTAAATACACATTACATTAAAATAATAAAGTGATAATGAAATGCATCCAGAGATAATATAACTGTGAAAATCACATAGATAATAATAATTAAATTCTTAATGAATTCAATGCTTAATTATTGGGTATCATGATCTCAGGCATCATGATACCTCTACATCAAGATATTTCCCAAGATTTTTCAAATCTATTGGTAGAAACTTGTTTAATGTTATCTTACTTATTAACCTCATGATAATACCAATGCATCAAGGGGTCATATAATATCAGGTCCTACCCATCACTGTAGGTCCAAATCATTCCTCATATATCAAGTAATCGATTTAATTCATGAAGTAATAATACTTAACATCAAATATCTATATTGAGTAAAGCATGTGTATTTATCATTATTTCTTCAGTTAATCAAATGAATTTCAAAATAAAACATTGTCTGTAGAAATGTGATATGGTTTAAGCAATAATAATATCCATTAAAAATAATATAGATATTTAGGGGAATTTTAATGTCCAATGATCATAGGAAAGTGAATATTTCAAGGGGGTTAATGACTATAAAAATGAAACAAGGAAGTGAATTTCAATACTATCCTTGTTCAAAATAATCATAAAACATCTAGAGAAAGAATAAGGATGGTATCAATATATACTCATTAGAATAACAATAATGGATTTTTTTAATTAATGATTATAAATACCACAAAAATCATTAAAAAAATTGTAATAAAATATCCTTTTCATTTTGAAAATCATTTTTTAAAACACAAAACATTTTTGAAAATACTTTTCTATAAAAATCACTTTTAAAAACAAAGAATTTCCAAAAATATTAGAAAAAAAATTATTCAAAATTAAACTTGTAAATTTGAAAAGGAATATTTAAATAAATCAAGATCATGATGGTGGGTAATTCTCTACATGTTGTATAAATTAAAAATAACATTCCTTTTTCACTATAAAAAGGTTAGAAAAAATGTATTTTTTAGAAAATTAAAATAAGACTCCTTTAAAAAAAATTAAAAGTAAAAAACTATAAAAAAATCTTTAATAAATCATTTGTAAGAGTTAAAATAAATAAATATTTTTATAAAACATGGTTTTGGAACGAAATGGATTTTCGACCGAAGAGAGAAATGAAGTCGGGTTTTCTTTAAAACATTTTCTCAACAATTTTAAGTACCAAAGAGTGGGGAAATGGTAATATTAATTAAAAATACAATGAATAACTGGGGGAGGATAAAATTAAAAGATTTCATTAGAAAATAGTCAAATAATTTCCTTCAATGGAAAAACTAGTATAAATAATCTCAATTAGAATGGGATTGTGAAATAAATCCTCACAAAGATCATAACATTGAAGTGAGAATTGATCAATGAGTAGATTATGTGTATAAACAATAAATACACATAAAAAAGTTTAAATAAAACATAAGATAACAAAAATTTTGTACACACATAATCTTATAATATCAAAGACAATGAAGAAGTAATATAACCTAATGAAAAGAAATTGATTTATGAAATTCTTTACTATTTGGTTATTTTTAGGTCAAATACTCTTAGAAGAAATGATTCAAATTGAAACTTAAAATTCCATGAATAATTAATTATTCATGATATTACATTTCAAATAGGTTTTCTATACACCATATAAAAGAAACTAGGTTCATAATATTACAATATGACTCAATGAAATGAAATTGAGACGAAATCCCTTACCCCACGCTTCTTTTTGGTTAAACATGCTTTAACCTCATATATAGTGGTTTTAAACATGTTTTAACTTATTCCAAAACCATATTAATATTTATAATATCAAATATTATCCTTTTATAGTATCTTATCACCCATTCATTAATAACATTTCATTATTTTCATTGTTTCATATATTAATTGTCTTGTTTTCTCATTCGGGTTTTGTCATGAAAGTTATAGTTCTTGTGCATATTATATAGTTACATAATATCCACAATCATAATAATGAAATAATTATCATATTTATATATCAATTATACTTTTAAAACCAATCATGAAATATGGTTCTGAAAAATTAATTATGTTACGATCATGGAGATGGTAGGTCGTACGTACGCATGAGTAGCGTTTCCATTTTTCACCAATCATTATGAAAACATGGAAGATAATGTTTTATCTTTACATAATGATCATAATATAATAAATAACATATTAAATAATTATATATATATATCATACATGTGGTTTGGTGATGAAAATAGATTTGCATCTCTTTGTGAAGGCGGTAGTCCACACGTACACGAACTTTGTTATCATCTTTTAAATGAGTGAAAATGTAAGAAAGAAAATGATAGAATATCATTAAAGAATTATAAATTTAGCATTAATACCAAAATTATTTCATTTATATCACATTTAATCATTAAAATTATCCTTATCACTTTCCATTTAAAGCGTTAGTGAAAGATAAATCACATCGTTTCGCGAGGTGGTAGTCCACCGTACACACAAGCGACGTTATAATATCCCCTATAGAATGGAAAATAAAATAGTGTATATTATATAATTAATCTGGGGGTATAATTATATTATAAATATCATATATATAGATATATACATATTCACTTTGTATCCATCATCATACCAAACTGTGAGAGGTGGTAATGGAAAAATGAATGACATCGCGAGGTGGTAGTCCGTTGTACACACGAACGATGATTTCGTAACCAATTTTATGGAAGTGGAGATGGTTTTAGAGAGTTCCAATTTTATAAAAAAATCATATTATATATAATATACTTATATTATTATAAAATCATGGTTTAATAATAATTTAATGAGGTTGAGAAAGAAATAAATTAAAAACACTTGTTGAAGAATGTTACCTCTTCTTTGAGTATCCTCCTTAGGTTTTCACCAAAGTAATCCTAGGTTGGATTTATGGAAAAAAATAAGGATTATATTATGGTATTAGGAAAGTTTTTAAGTGATTTTTTTATATATGGGATTAACCAAAATGGTGTAAATGTGTGAAGAAGAGAGGATATGGGGTGAACTTTTCTAAGAGAGGTGAATGGAACACTTGTAATTTTTTGAAAAGATTCAATCATATCCATGTTTTTATCATGGAAAATGCTTAAAAAATGGGTAATTATTGAACCTATAATATATAAGATCGAAATATTACCATAAAATTGGTGTTCTAAAAGTTTTTAGGTCATTTTTAATCCTTATATACTTAGTTTAACCTCTGGTAAATCCATTTTTACGTTAACCGAGATAATTAATTTTTACTATTTTCATTATTAATTTTGTTCAAAAATTAAGTTTAACTTATTAAAAAATATAAAATATTATTATTGAAAATATTAAGTCTATTTTTCTAAATTCAATTCACATAATTCAAAAATTTTAATTAAAAATTAATCCTGTGAACACGATGAGAAAGAGAGTTTTAAAAGAGAAATGTTCAAAAGTTTACAAAGTTCTTATATCAAAATTCAACATGAAAATGATTAAAATGACATAAATTGGATTAATTTATATATAATTTTACTAATTTTACTTTTAAACAAAATTAAAATATAATTTAAATGATAAATAATTTAAAATAAAATGTGGTTTTCAATTAAAATTTAGAATATTTTATTATTCATCAAAAAATGAAACTTCTCAAAAAAATAAAAAAATTAAACATAAGAAAATTTTGATATTATGAATTAAAAAATGAAATTTATTTTTTCAAATAAATTTTCTAAAATTGGTAAAAATTAATATCAAATCATGTTCTCAAAGCGCGACTAATCCATCTTTTAAAAAAATACAGTTTTTATAAAACATTTTTGTTCTTTTAAATGATTATTATTTTATTTTTAATAAAGATATAACAATAATTTTCTTAATTTGGTTAGTAATATTCATACCCACCAATTTAATGGCTATTTTATAATGTTATATTATAATAATATTCATTTAGACTCAAGGTTTTATGTTAAGTATGTTATCGAAGAGATTAAATTTATTGAAATATATTTCATTGGTTTTTAAGCTCAGGGTTGCGTGTTTCATATGCTATTGAATAAAAATTTAATATTTTATAATTTTAGGGTGTTATAGTCTCCCCACTTTAAATAAATTTTATCCTTGAAATTTAAACCTGATCTCTATAAAAAGGTTTTGATATTTAAAAATTATTTTGTTGAAACCCCACATCTTAAAAGGGTTAATAAAAATTACTCTTAATAAGAGAGATAGGGATGTACAAAGGCCATATGTAATAACACATAACTAGGCTTCTATATAGGATAAATTTTGTGGAAATTTAAGATATATACATGGAATAAAAGCCTAAATAATTATAGAGATTGATTGAGGTCACTGATCACAAGTGAATGATCAATGGAATGTTAAGGGCCTAAAAACCATAAATCTGTGATTATTTAAACAACCATATGATTCAGTAGATATTAATTTAATAGGGTAACATTCTTGTTTCAAGATCCTTTTCCTAGAGTTGATTAATTATTTCAAACTCTAACAATATAAGGAAATATACTTGATATTTTTCATTTTATAGGCATAATGTCACTCTTTGGTTCTTCTTTGGTCAATTTCAAATTCATACCTTTCTCCAAGAAATGAATATCCAAAAATAATATTTTTATGCATAAATCACTAAAATTAATTTTAATTAGATTATAAAATCTATAAATAGTGAAAATCCTTTCCATCTATCTCTAATAATTTTCCAAAAGCAATATGGTTTGCACAAGTTATCCATTGTAATACATTAATCTCTAAACCTCAAATGTAACACCACAAGTTCATCATTAATATTTATTTTTTTAGTAGTTTAACGAAATAAAATGACATAATAACCAAGAAATCACATAGATTAGTGGTAGGTGTTAAACCCTTATCATCCTTCGATCATGGGTTTAATCCCTACGGCCTTTCCGAATGCAATGGGTTTTCACATAGCATGCAGGTGATCCTTTTTATAAACTATATTAATATAATTCCTATAATTTTCCCCAAAAAAATATGATGTACATCCTTGAAATAAAATTAATCATTAAATAACCTTCTTACTAAGGTTTTCAATACAACCGTTTTTTTAAAAAGTCTAATAATCTTATTTAACTATTATTATAATGTCATTAATGATCATATTGACCCTAAAGGTTATCAATACCTTTAAACTTATGTCTATAAAATGTAAAGGCATTATTCCTCATACATGTTTTCCACTAAAACATATGCTTACCATAAATTTCTCTCAAAATATCATTAATCTTTGTAAACTCTCGTCACATAAAATCTAAAAGATTTATTTAAAAAATTGAACTTATGATCAATCTTAAAATCAAAAACCCATGATGGTATCCATAAATATTAAGTTAATGAGGACATATATTCTATTGAAATTTAACAGAATCCTTAAATGATTAATGACTCTTATACCAAAATATTATTGGTAAAAGTACTTCTATAATATAATTTTGGAATCCCAATAAATACATCAACCATTTTATTTCATTATAGACCCTTATTTTTTCTAGGATTTAACTGTTAGATGAGGTAATTGACTTAGATAAAGCCCAGGTTATCCATGTTTAAGGAAAAAAACTAAAAATGAATCTCTACGATGATATTTTTTCCTTCTATAATACTCTATATTTTTTCTCAGAAATTATTTTCTTCATGACCATATTTTTCACACATAAATCCTTTTCTCATTCCTTTAATAAACCTTATTTTTAAACAAAAACATTTTAGTTTTAAAATAGTTTATTTATTATCATAATCTATTCAAATCCTTCATAATGGTTTATAAAGAAAATGTGATTTTCCTAAGCATATCCCCTAGGAGTGTCAAACCAAGTGCACAGTAAGACCTGCTTTCATGAATTGTTGATGATTAGGTCAATCCCAATGCATTCTATTTAAAGTTATTAATCCTAGGTACATATTTGATAGAATCATGTCCATTTTTAATATCCATAAAGGGGTGTATTTCCATGAAAAGTCACATAATATTTACCTTACAAAAACTTTAGGATGTTCTTCTATACTTAACATAAAATTATATCATAGGGCTATGTTCTCTAATCTATGTTTTCTTACATTTAGTTCCTAAGGGTTCTAATAAACTTCTGTTGATACCAAATATAGAGACTCTGACCCTAGTAGCTCAGAGATGGTGTTTTCCTTATTATATTAGCATAAGATAAAATGAATTTTATCCTAAAGGACTGAATAGTTTAGCAGTCTTTATAAACTAGATACATACTTGAGACATACATTAAATTTAAAAACACAAATTACAACATAATTTTTTTCAAGAATAACCTTATTACATATAGAATATCCTTTCACATCAGTCACAGTAAACATCATGGATTCTTAGGAAAGTAAACAAAATAAGGGTGAGCTCAAATGTTTGGTAAGTGTTAAGTACAGTAGAAGAAATAATGAATCAATATGTATAATCAATATGAAAAGGTAAATAACTAAACACACATTTCATGTAATTAATAAACTGAGAAGGAAGTGAATCCATAGATAATATCACTGTGAAAATATCATGGATGATAAAAAATATAGAAAGCTAAATAATTGAACATAAGTTCCATTTAAATAACTTTACTATCATGAAAATATAAGGCATAATAAATATGTTATGGTAAATAACTAAACACAGATTCCATTTAGATAATATAATAAGAATGAAATTCATCTAGAGATAATATAATTGTGAAAATATCATGGATAATAATAACTAAATTCTTAATGAATTAAATGCTTAATTATTAGATGACATGATCTCAAGCATAATGATACCTCTACCATTGTGACCTTTCACAAGATGGTTCAAAAATATAGGTAAAAACTCTATTAATTTTATCTTACTTACTCACCTAAAAATAATACCTATGCATCGATGGGATATATAATATCAAGGCCCACCCATCACTGTAGGTCCTAATAATTCCTAATATATCAAATAATAAATTTAATTCATGAGTCAATATTACTTAAAATCAAATATTTGTATTGAGAAATGGATATATATTTATCAATATTTCCTCATTCAATCGAATAACTTTCAAATTAAAATGTTGTATGTAGAAATGAGATATGTTTTAAGAATTAAGAATATACATGAGAAATAATATGGATATCTAGTAGAAATTTTATGTCTAATGATCACAGTAAATTGAATATTTAAAAGGTAAGTAAATGGCTATAAAAATAAAATAATAAAGTGAATGGAAATACTATCCTTTGAAAAAATAATAATAAAGCATCCATAGGAATAATAAGGATGGTATCAATATATACCTATTAGAGTAAGAATAAAATGTTTTTTTCATTTATTAATAGAAATACCATACAAATATCTTTAAAATGTTCTTAATTAAAATATGATTTTCATTTTGAAAATTACTTTTTAAAACATAAATCATTTTGAAAATATATTTCTTTGAAAATCACTTTTAAAAACTAATAATTTCTAGAATATTAGTAAAAAAAATCTATAAAAAGAAACTTGAAAATTTTCAAAGGAAGCTTCAAATAAATGATGGTCATTATGGTGGTTAATTTCATACATTCCGTAAATGTTAAGAATAAAATTCCTATTGTACTGTAAAAAGGTTAGAAAAGTGCCTTCTTTGGAAAACAACAAGAATATTCCTTAAAAAAATTAAAAATTTTAAATGGGTAAAATTCCTTTAATAAATCATTTCCAATAGATTAAAAACATTTTTGAAAACATTTTATGAAAACATGGTTTTGGAAGAAAACAGATTTTTGAACGAAAAGAGAAATGAAGTTAGTTTTTCTAAAAAACATTTTATCAACAATTTTAAGTATCAAAGAGTGGGAAAATGGTACTATTACATGAAAATATAATGAATAAGAATTAGAAGATAAAAGTAAATGGGTTTATTATATAATCATAAAATAATTTCCATTAATGGAAATATAAGTATAAATAACCTTGATTAGAATGAGATTGTGAAATAAACCCTCACAAATATCATTACATTGAAGTGAGAATTAATCAATGAATCGATTATATGTACCAAAATTAAATAAAAATAAAATGAGTCTAAATAAAACATAATATAATAAAAATTCATTACACACCGAATCTTGGAATATCAAAGACAATGAAAGAGTAATATAACCCAATGAAAATGAATTGAGTTATGAAATTCTTTACCAATTGGTAACTTTTAATTAAATTCCCATTAGATGAAATAATTCAAATTAAAACTTAAAATAACATTAATAATTAATTATTCATGATATTAAATTTCAAAGGGAAAGTGTATACACTACATCAAAGAAATTAGGTGCATGACATTACAATATGCCTCAATGGAGTGAAATTAAGATGAAATCCCTTACATATCGCTTCCTTTTGTTTGAATATAATTTAACTACATATATAGTGGTTTTAAAAATATTATTAACCTATTATAGAACCATATTATTATTTATAATATCATATATTATCCTTTTATTATATCTTATTTCTTGTTTATTAATAATCTTTCATTATTTTCATTGTATCAGGTGTTAATTGTCTTGTTTTATCATTCATACTCTGTCATGAAAGTTATGTTTCTTATGTATATTATATATTTACATTATATGCAGAATAATAATAACGAAATAATTATCAAATTTAAACATGAATTATAATTTTAAAACCAATCATGAAATATGGATATTAAAAATAAAGTATGTTGTGAACATGGAAATGGTAGGTCATACGTACGCACGAGTAACGTTTCCATTTTTCACTGATCATTATGGAAAAGTGGTAAGTAGTTTTTTACTTTTATAGAATGATAATAATATAATAATTACCATATTATATACTTATATATATCATCTATTTTGTGTGGTGATGAAAATATATTCACATCACTTCGTAAAGGCGGTAGTCCACATGTACAAGAAATGATGTTATCATCTATAAGTGAGTAAAAAGGTAAGAAAGAAAATGATATTTTATCTTTACATAAATATAAATATTTCATGAACATAATAATTATTTAATTTATATCACATATAATCATTATCATTATCCTTATCACTTTACATGTAAAGCGATAGTGAAATATGAATCTCATCGCTTCGTGAGGTGGTAATCCGCCGTACACACGAGCAATGTTATTATATTTCTTGTGGAACGGAAAATAAAATGTTATATGTGATATAATTAATAAATATATATAATTATGTTAAAAATATAATATATATACTTTATATCCATCATTATACCCAAACATGAGATGTGGTAATGGAAAAATGAATAACATTGGTTCGTTAGACAGTAGTTAGTCATACACACGAACGATGATTTCATAACCCATTTGATGAAAGTGTAGATGGTTGTAGGTAATTTCCTAATTATAAAAAATATCATTATATATAAGATAATTATATTATTATATCATCATGTTTTAATAATAATTGAATGATATAGAGAAATAAATAAAATAAAAATGCTCATTGAAGAACGTTGCCTCTTTTTGAGTATCCAAGTTAGGTTTGCACCAAAGCCTTCCTAGGTTGGATTTATTCCCTAAATAAGGATTATAGGATGAGATGAGATAATTTTGGAAGATATTTGGTTATTTATTGGCTGAATCAAAAGGTTTTCAAAATGTTAATAAGAGAAGAGAGGGGTGGCCATATATAAGTGAGTTGAGTGGCACACTTTTAAGTTTTTGAAAGATTTGATCATACCCACATTTTTATCATTCAATATGATTATAAAATGGTACATTATTGGACCTAGAATAGATAAGTATAATTATGGATATTAAATGGGTTTATTAAAAAAATTATGTTATTTTTAACCCTTATCTTCGTAGTTTAATGCCCTGGTAAATCTATTTTTACCTTAACTATGATAATTAATTTTTACTGTTTTCACTATTAATTTTGGTAAAAAATTAAGTTCAACTTATTATAAATTATAAATTATGATTATTTCAAATATGTAATCTATTTTTCCAAATTAAATTAATATAATTGGAAAAATTAATTTAAAATTAATCTCGCAGACAGGATGAGAAAGTGGGTTTTTAAAGAGAAAATGTCAAAAGTTTACAATGTTTTTATATCAAAAGTAAATATGAAATTGATTTCAATGACCTAAATTAAATTAATTGATATATAATTAAACTAATTTCAATTTTAATCCAATTTAAAATATATTTTAACTTGAAAAATAATTTAAACAAAAAGAAATATTTCAATTAAAATTCAGTATTTCTCACTATCCATCAAAAAATGAAACTTCTCAGAAAAATCCCAAAAACATCACCCTAATATAATTTTGATATGATAAATTCAAAAATGAAGATTATTTTTTCAAATAAATTTTTTAAAATTGGTAAAAAATAATTTTATATTATGATTGCAAAGCGTGACTAATCTATCTTCTAGAAAAATATAGTTTTTCATGAAAAAAAGTTTCTCTAAATGATTCTTATTTTATTTTTAATCAATAGATGACCATAATTTTCATAATTTAGTTATTACTATTTATACCCACCAATTTAATAACTAGTTTATAATGGTATACTATATTATGATTTATTTAGACTCAGTTTTGGTGTTCCTTAAGTTATCAAAGAGATCAAATTTAATAAAATGAATTTCATTAGTTGTTTAAGCTTATTATTGTGTGTCGCATACGCTATCAAATAAAATGTTATTATTTTAGAATTTTTGGGTGTTAAATTTGAAGCAGGATATAGTGATTTTTGTTACATTATGTGTCAGGAATCAAAGTTCTTCAAAGTAATCTCATCATATGGCTAGAAAAATATTTCTTAGATATATCAAGTGTATAATTGATTTCAGAATAAAATATTATATCAGGGGAAATATTTATATGTTTGGTTATAAAAATTCTGATTGGTAAGGTTGTGTTAATGAAAGAAGATCCACATTGGGTCTATTTTTCTTCTTGGGAGAAATTTTTGTGAGTTAGAATATAAAGAAACAAAATTCAATAGCCCTTAACAAGGATGAAGCTGAGTATGTAGCTTCCACTCAAGATGAAACATAGTTGATGTGGATGAAGACACAGGTGGAATATTTTTTAGTTAATTTAAAATTTTCATCTTCTATTGGGTTTTGATAATCAGAGTGTTATAAATATTACAGAGAATTTAGTGTAACATTCTGATTCTGAACACATTAATTTTAAATATCACTTCATTGAAGAGCATGTGGAAAGAAACAAACTAAAGAGTTTTTTTCTACAATGGAGAATATTTATGATATCTTTATTAAATCATTTTTAAAGGAAACATTTCACAAACTAAGGACAGTCAAGGGTGTAAAACCTTTCTCTCTTCAAGTCTAGGGTAAGTGATATTTTTCCCCTCTCTCATCTTTCCTTTGGATAGTGTTGTCAAAGAGGTAGAAAATGTAACATAAATCTAACCATTGGTATTTGATTTTCTTTTTAAGAAAGAGCATGTATTTAGAGGGATTTATTAAAAGGTGTTAGTTTGGATTTCATCATGTGTGAGCTATTTTAATAGTTTTTTTAAGTGTATGTAGGAAGTTTTTTCTCACACTGAGTTCAATGGTGTAGACATAGAATTGTTTGATAGGTGATTCATTGCTTGAGTTACAAAGTTTTATTTATTTATATTCCTTGGTTGAAAACAAATTACAAAGGGGTGTATTGTTGATTCCAATAGGTTTTTGAATTTTTTTATGAATATTTATTTTATAAGATGATGTGAGTTTGGCTTTAAGATATATTTATTAAAGTGTATTATTTTTTTGTTCAATTTAAAACACTTAACATTGTAGAGAACATAAAGAACATAACATTTTTAAGTTAAAAAAGTTATAGTACAAAGTCCAATGGCTCGAGAATATTAGACGAGGTCTATTGGTTTGAGGATACTTGTTAGAATATGGCAAAAACATTTTATCCAAGATTTATTGCAAGTTCCATAAAAAAAATTCACTAAAGTTTAAACCAGGTTATGATTTTCTGGTCTTAATTGTTCTAAATATAAATATTATAGAAATTTTTCATGATCCAATATTTATTTCAAAGTTGGAGTTTGAGGTACATTCATAAAAATTTCATGTATGGAGTTACATGATATAAAGACTATGGTTTATAAATATTATAATACGATGGTAAAAAGTGTTATCGGTTAGAGGTATCTGGGATATATCATCAGACGGAGTTCAATTGACATAATTTTACTAATTAATATTACATATTATATCGTATTTACCAAATTTTACAAGTTAATTAGTGTAAGAAAATATTTTAAGTTCCCCAAATGAACTTTTGTATGTTCATTGGCCAGAATAATGTTTGCTTCTATACAAAGTATCTCTGAAGGACCTATACTAAGTTACGAATTAAAGTTGTTATAGAATGATCGGACGGATTCCTTTCTATAAATTAATATAACAAATGATTCAATATAAAGTTTTTTATACAAGGGTTTACTTGGGAATGTAATGATAGAAACATTTTTAAGAAATTCATTGGATGAAGGAATAGTCTTTTGAGAAGATTTTTATGATGTTCCTATAAAGTTGTGGAGGAACACTGGTCGATATTTTCCCCAGATGGAAGAGATGTTAGGAATTTAAACCATATAGATGGTTTGAATATATTTTTATTGTTTTCATAAATTCATTAGTATGAATATATTGAGCTAGATATTAAACACTACAATAATCACGAAGTAAAGACCATGATTCTCACTAAGTTTGTAGAAAGTTTTGACGAAGTTTTTTGGTGTATGGTTTTAAAAAAATTTCTTATTATTCAAGAGGATTTAACTTAATAAAAAATTTTAAAGAGTTTGAGAAGGATGTTCAAATTTGAGTAGGATATTTTAATTTAAAGTTTGTGTTATACCATATATACTTATAGGAACACTTCCTATATAAAGGGGTGAAAATTCACTAAGTTTTTGTATTGATTTTTGGTAGTTGGGTGATGTGATAAAAATTTTAATAAATGATCAGAAAAATAATGTGAAGAATCCTCGATCTGATGGGAATCATAAAAAGGTTCCTGTAAATTTGTATCATACAATTGGTGTACAATGGTGACTGGTCGAACTGGTTAAAGAAGCATCAGATGAATCATGTCTCAAAGAGATCAGACGAATTGGGTGTCATATTGTTATCAGTCTATTGAACACACCAGATGAATTATACCTGATGGATGCACCATATAGAGATACAAAACGAACTTATAGGACAAACTGCTATCGGTCAGAAGAAAGTTCTTTCTCACTGTTGTTCATGAAAGTGAAGAGGAAGAATAAGTGCTTGCAATAAGGCAAATTGTGAAAAACGTTTAAGTACCACAATGGTAATGTATCAAATTCTATTCTTGAATTTCCTTACAGTTGTTATGAAATATTGTTATATCTCTTAATATGTGTGAGGATCACATGAATCGTTTATTAACTATAGTTCTATACAAGTGAATAGATATTCTCTACTTACTATAACCATGAAAAGGATTGTTTTATAGTGGTTTTGGGGTTTTGGATTACTTTTAAACCATGATAAGTACTAAATACTCTTATTGATTAGTGATCCTTATAAATACCTATGTTCATGAGGCTGTGCTTTTTTGATTTTTTCTAGAAGATTCATTTCTCCTTAATCATAGGTGAAGGTTGTTTATTTTGTAAGAAAACATAAAAATAAAATATCATCAATTCACCCTATCCCCCTCTTAGTGATCACATAAATCTTGATTGGTCCTTCCACACATACCACCTAAAACATAGCCTAATTGATTTTCTTGATGTGGTTTTTAACTCACCACACCCAATTCTAAATAAAAACACCATTCGGTCTATATCTAGCTAAAGTTCCTCAAAAAGTGTGGTTGTACCATCAGTATACCACCCCACCATTTGAACATGATGCCTTAATACTCAAAGGAAATGAAAATCCATTAAAACACTCACACTAAAGTCCAAACTTGAATCCCAATATGATTCCATATTTTGTACACTCAACTAGCCCATCCAACCATCACACTCTACTCATGATCATCAATGCACCACAGTAAATCCTCAAATCGAGTATATCCAATCACCAGTATCCCAATATCAATACAACCATCCATCAACCAATTCAATGTTACCCACCATAATAACATCCTCATTGTTTCCCCACAAAACCAAATCATTAAGTCTCCATGGGCCATAACCCAATAATTTTCAAAAGTAACAATGGGAGTTGGTTGCTTTTTCTTACCAGAGCACCAACTCATATCCCAAATCACCATGCAAAAAGATTATTTTTAACCACAACCATCGCTCCTAACCCCAAAATGTCAGCTGCCAATTCATATAAGTCTTATGGTACTCCCTGCTATAGGAATCACCTATCAAAACTCAAACTCAACTAGTCCTAACCATAGACCCAATCAAACATGCAACTGGATACTCAAGCCTAACAAAAAATGTAAATCTCGCAAGCCTGACACGTGTGGCTCTCAAAAAAATATGGTGTAACAACAAAATTTATAAATTAACTACTCATTCCACTCTTGGTAAACTTTAAGTAAAATAGAAAAATGTCCTAAATAGGCCCCAGTTACTCTCTACGCACCATGTAGGTCGATTCAAACACACCCACCAACCCCACTTGGGGGTTTGTTAGAATTCACGTTGTGCAAGACAACTATCCAATTCAATCACCTAATTCTCCCCTGGTTAAGCATAAAGAAAACCAAATGTACCAAGCTACATAGGTACAGGTCACCATCTTTAAAACCAATTTCTAAAAAAATTTACAAATACCAAATCACACCCAATATTTCAAAAGAACCCTTGGAATCCAAGTGTTTTCCACTAAAAAATAGAAATCACCAAAATCCCCATCCTAGTCGGTCTGTTTCTCAAAAAACAATCCCATTTTCAAAATTCATTTTGAAATAAAATTTCAAAACCCAGATGAGCACCAATTTCCAAAACCCATTCACCTTAATTTTTCAAAAAACTAAATGCCCTAAACCATTTCAAAATCACAATCTTCAAGATCCCTTTCAAGTAAACCAAACATATAAAAGCATTCTATACACACCTTGATACACCGCATGAGTTTTATTTCAAAACAAAGTTTTCCTAAAAAAAACCATCCAAAAAACTATTTTCCTATGGTGTGAAAACAAACACAAGAATTGTCACATTCAATCAAACAACCATTAAAACAAGCCCATTTATTACATTATTAATCTAATCTTTATTTATAATATATTCAAGGAAACATCATTTATATTATAAGTTTATTCAATTAATAATGGATTCTAATAAGATGTCATGTTAAAAAACCACCAATAGGTGAATGTATAATTCCCTAAACTTGTTACTATCATGATTTGTGTGCAACTCACTAGATCCTAGTCGAGCCCTATGACTCATCCCAAGTCTCATACACATCACATTAGGATTATCAGTAGGAACCAACTCCTCACTCATTGTAGAGTACCTAGTCCAAAATTGGGCATCCCACAGAAATTTGGATTTCAACTGATGTCATGTTATCTAGGTATATACTCAGTCTATCTCCCAAGTCTTAACAATCTATATCTATTTACAAATACCATTTTCCCATCCCAAAACACACTCTGATACCACTTTGTAATGCCCCAACCTGAGCTTCCCAAATGGTGCTCAAGCGGGGATGCTACCTAGCCTCAGGTGTACCTCCTCCTATGTCAAAGACTATTGACTAGTGGTGAGGTACTAACATAGTCATAGGAATATTATACATCAAATTGAACCCAAAGGGGTTATTCCCAAATTCTACAAAACAAAATAACAAGGCCTATCTATATATCAAACTTCCAAAACCCCAATAGGAATAAAACTAGGAGCCCATTGGGCCCCCAAAGTGAAAAATAGAAAGATGTAACACAGTATATATGATGTAGTGAACAAAATAGAGTAACATAAAATAAAATTTCATAAGAGGAATCGTATATAAATAAAAAGAATTATGGTCAGTACATGTTGATCAATAACTAAAATAAAACTAAAAGATTAACTATCCTTTGACCTAACTCACTATAAACCACCCTACCAATCACTTGACCTCCAAAACTAACTATACCTATACCAAGCATCCATCTACAAGAAGTACATATGTTATGAGATAAAACAAGAAGATATACCCATGTACATTTAGGCCTATATCATGTATGAGGGTAGGGGTGAGTCCAATGACCCAATAAGAATATCTAATGCCTCAATAGTAATGATTTTTTCTATGATCAAGTGGATGTGAAATATATATATATATATATAAACAGTGAATTCATGAACATGAAACACACCTTCCTAGAATCATAACACGCAATCGCATTAAATATAACATTGGTTCATCAGGTTTCATAAGGGACCACCTCAAAACCCGACCATACCAGCTACGACTAGTGTTATATGTCTTTGTCCATAAGTAACCACTCAGGGGGGGTGAGACCTACCCTGAAACCAATCACTGACATTATACCTACCTTTTCTAGTGTTGGAGTGTCTTTAAACACATCATGAAACCATTCCCACCAATGTAATAACTGGAGGCATAAATTTCCCTAGTATATGGAGATAACTACTAGAGGGATGGTCAATCTAGTATAGAAAAGATAAACATCCGGGGATGACCCATCTAGTATATAAAAGATAAACTCCCAGGGGCTAACCCACCTAATATATAGAAGATAAAATCCCAAGGATGACCCACCTGGTATACAAAAGATAAACTCCTAGAGCTGACCTACCTAGAATATAAAAGATAAACACTTAGGCACTAACTCACCTTGGTATACATGGGATAAAAACTAAGGTCTTAACTCACCCTATTATGCAGACTCAAAAACTGGCTCCCAATTAGGGTTTTTCATAGTATCCAAATTTTTGTGAGGGGTCGCATCCCCTACCAGTGGATAAAAGGAACATATATAAGGAATCCCATGTAAGTGAATACAGATCAGTGGTAGTGCATTCCACCAAAATATCTCATATGACACATCTTATAGGGTTCAGTCATCTTCTAGAAGTCGCCACACAACTATGAGGTCAGCCTCCCTTATGTGAGACCCATTATCCTCAATATGTCTATATAAATATCACATCATTGATTCAGGTTCTAAGGTTATAATGACAATAATCACTACCCATATCTCCCACACACCCTCCCTAGGGTCAATATACTACAGTAGGACCCAACAAGGGTCCCCAAGGTCAAACCACAGCACATTCATCCTAAATAGTTTCCATGGTCATATTCATATCTCTCAATCCCAACTCATCCTTCTAGGTATAACATCTCTCAACAACTATTAGGGCCATTCAAGATCATCTCTACCCTCAAAGGTTTTGTCACATCTATCCAGATCTTCCCATCACTTTCATACCAAGAAGAGCTCTCACAGGGCTACACACACAACACACATCATCATGTATCATCATGCATAAATAAAATCCATAGTTGATCAAAAATGGGAAGAACAACAAGATAAAAATCCTTGGAAAATAGGGCATCTCCCTTAGGATATCAAACAGAACAAAATAAGCTCAATCATGCCCTCCTAAATTCCTTTAAAACCAAGTTGAAATATTTTATGAAAATCATTTAAAAAGAATAAAATTTCATCAAAATCACACTAGTAAATTATCTAAATCCCTTCAAAAAATTAATTAGGAAACCCATTTCTGTTTGGAAATACTATTTCAAAACCCATGTCTCAAAGCATTTAATTCCCCTTAAATTCCATTTCAATAAAATATTCTTTTAAAAAACACATTTTAAAAATGAATCATTTATCATTTAAATCTAACTCACACCACCAAACAAAACCATATAGAGAGAAACTAGTACTTATTCAACCAAGTCTCTGCTATCAAACCACTTATAGTCCATGTTCACCATTAAGCATACATGAGCCCATCTCAAGTTTATAGTAAATCACACAAGTCCAAGAAACTTGTAAGGACAATAATAAGGAATCCACATAAATCTAAAATTCTAAAGAACAAAAAATAATTGTAAATTCATTGGCCACCCACCTTAATCAATCCCTTTCCTTTATTTTATAGTATGTATCACTGCCTAGGCCCATCCAAGCTCCAATGTCAACTTGGTCTCTAATGTAACTCCTCAATATCACAAATAATTAAATATTCAATTCAATTTAACCAATTATAATATTTAATAATTAATTAAAAATTTAAACCAATTAATCATAATTACTAAATTACTCACTATGAAACCACATCCCAATGAAACAGTGACCAACCACATGTAGAGGATCCGCAACACACTCCCGACATCAATCCGAGAAAATCCTATAACACGCGATGTCGATTACATAAACAATTTTATTTAATTTAATCCAAAACCCATAAATTAATATAAAACACAACATACCTCAATTTAAATAATGAACGACGATTTGATTATGTCCTATTAGGACCTACTCTATGAGTCGCACACAAAACTCCCATTAGGTGGGATGATGTCCACCACACTTTGGTGTAAATCACCACAAACCCTAACTTAGATAATCCAAAAAACAAGAGGGAACAAGAAGAGGAACAATAGAGGGGATAATATATCACCCTAAAATGCCAAAGAAATCACCCAAGAAACACCCTGCAATCAAGGGGTTTGAAGGGAATGAGAGGGGGAGGCCAGCTGGGTACGCATTTGTGAGAGGGAGGGGTAAAATTGGGGGAGGGATAAAATCCCACAGGGGAATTTAGGTATAAAATATGTCTTTAATGAAAATTGGTAGATTGTATGGTTTGGATACATGGTTTATAAAACTATGCACCAACTGTGCGGTAGGAACTATCCAAACAAAATCATCTCGCATAGTTGTCAAACTGTGATCCAACCATGGAGCCTTCACTGTCCTTGGAAACACACCCCACACGTTTGGGTCGCACTATTTACCAAAATCTACAGCAACCATAAAAACACATCTAAAACTAAAATTGAGGTTACCACATGGTTTATCAGAAATCATGAAATGACCATGCACCAACCCCCAAAACAATTTCAACTCACACTGTAAGGCTGCACAGTTTCTCCAAATCAGGCATCTACCATGCACAGAGAATGAAACTTCCAGAATCCTCTAAATTTCTACTCAGATCTTACGAGACTCAACTGATCACTTCAGGAATCTCTGAATCCTCAAAACATATCCAAAAATATCAACTTAGGGTGCTAAAAATTTTAGGATTTAAAATCTAAAACCCGTTTTGAAAAATGACCACCTCACTAGAATTCCAAAAAATTAAATTTCCCCTAAAATTTATAACTCACCAAGAAGCACAAATTTACAAAAAAAATACTGAAAATGATGTAAAATGATAATAAAATGATTTTTTTAATAATTTAAAATATAAATCAATGAATAATTCATTCGTTCTTAGAAACACTCAAAAATAGTAATTTGCGGTATTTCAAAGAACAAGATGATGTATATTGTGAATTTGATTTTTTTTGAGATTCAATTCACCTAAATGGAATGTAAAATGGTAATAAAGATTAATGAAATTTATTTTATATATTTAATATTTAAATCTTTCACAATAATGAACAATTCTAGAGGTTTATAATGAAAACATTTTTTTAATGGTTAGATTAAAAATATTAATAGAAAAAATTAAAATAAATGAACAAATATCTACCTTGTGAATAAAATATATAATATAAAATATTGCAAGATTCATGGTAGAACATTATCATCATGATGTAGAATTTAATCTGAATGATGGAAATTGGGGATTTAAGCACATAAATAGTCAACCAATTCTATAAGATGAGTGTGGAATACTACAAGAAATAATATACTGAACAATGAACAAGTTTATCAATATATGAAATGATACACTTGGACCAAAGTAAAAATTTAGGACTTTGTAATTTTTATCACCAATATAACTTAAAAATTGATAAAGAAAGAATCCAAACAAAAACAGGAAGTAACAAATAGATTTTTTACACAATTTATAAAAGGAAAAAACATTCAATTTTTCTCTATTTAAATGTTGAATGAATTAAAAGTGTTATCAAAATTTTTTTATATATATAATCAATTATATGTAAAATTTTCAAGGTTCTAATTTTATAAAGTCAAAAGGAATAAACTTATATGTCCCCTTAAATTTTAAAGGCCTAACCACAATGACTGTTTTAGAAAACATAACAAAAATATTTTTTTCAAAAGTGTATGCATAAATATAACACACTAAAATTATAAAAGTAAAATTTTTTATAAAATATAATATTCTACATGAAACATTGAGTTTATCTTTCAATGCATGAAACACAGATTTTATCTTGCATTACACACAAGACTGAGTTTTATCGAATACAATTAATATTATTATTGAAAATGAAAAATATCCCATATCTGTTAAATTCTCGATTATGAATAAGATTAAATAAATTATTTAAATATATGGTTGAATTAATTGGTTACCAATTAATTATAAATTAATATCAAAACTAATTTAATATAAAGGAAATGTATTTATAAAAACTATTTTTATGAAGCAAGGGAATTTTATCTTAATAAATTAGATTAATTACTATTAGTGAATGATATTAATTAAATTTGTATATTATAAAATGTTTTTATATTCATACAATAGATTTTATAGGCATAATATAAGAACAAATATTATATTATGCATAAAAAGAGTTATTTTTTAAAGGTATTTTTTTCACCTTTTAATGTTTTACTTGTTTTAAAACTAAATTTTGACACTTATAAAATTTATTTGAAAAAATAAACTTAATTTTTGAATTCTAAATTTTGAATTTATCTTAGATTAAAATTTTGGTATTTTTTCAGAATTTCTTTTGATGAATAGTGAAAAAATACTGAATTTTAATTAAATATTAACTTTTCATCTAAATAATTTATAATGATAAATTATATTTTAAATTGGTTTTAAAGTAAAATTTGATAAATTATACATATATTAATCCAATTTATGTCATTGAAATCATTTTTATATTGAATTTAGATATAAAAAATTAGTAATCTTTTGAACATTTTCACTTTGAAAACTTATTTTCTTGTTCCACCTACAAGATTAATTTTAAATTAATTTTTACCAATTATGTGAATTGTATTTGGAAAAATAGATTAAATATTTAGAATCATCATAATTTATAATTTCTAATATGGTAAAATTAATTTTTTTTCATAATTATTAGTTAAAATAATTAAAATTAATCACCACGATTATGAGAAAAATGAGTTTACCGAGAGACTAAACTTTAAACTTAAGTTAAAATGACCTAGAAACATATAAAAACCCCATTTTTTTACATATTTAGGCCTTATACCTTTTATTATTGAGATTAGTTTATTATTGAATCAAATTTATCTGGAAACAAATGTTGGAACACTCAATAATTCTTAAAAATACCAAGTGTGTCCTCTCCCCCAATTATCAAAGGCCAACCCAAATCCTCCCTTATTTACACCTTCAAACCAATTTGGTTCATAAAATACATATCCAAATCACTCTCCAACTTCCCTAACCTCATTCTAGAGGCCTTATTTTTTGTATAAATCCAATATAGTAAGGTTTTAGTGTAAATGATAGGAAGATACCCAAAGAAGTGGTAATATTCTTCAAAAAGTGTCTTCAATTTATTTATTTCTCCAAATACTTCAATTATTTTCAAAATATTATGATATAATAACCTCATTACTTTCCATATACTAATATGTTGTTATGTTAAGGTTAAAACCTACAACTTCTCACACTTCCATCAAATGGGTTAGGAAATCATCATTCGTGTGTACGGCTGACTACCACCTTGTGAACCATTGTCGTTAATTTTTACATTACCACCTATAAAGGTTATGAATAATGATTTATTTATTGTTTATATATTATATTTATGATATTTATAATATTCTTATGCTTCTGGTATTATAATATCACATATGCCTTCATGCCTTCCATTTTATGGGAACATGATAACGTCGCTCATGTGTATGGTGGACTACTATCTCAAGGAGCGATGTGATTCATTTAAGATTTACATAGAATTTATTAATTATGGTTTTAATATATGTGATATATATGACACAAATTTCATACTATAATGATAGTATATATAGCATTTACTTTTCTTTCTTTTAATATGATAAGAAAATGGAAATGGTGTCCATGTGTACGTACGGCCTACCGTCTCCAAAAATGATGTATTTTATTTCCTATCAAAAAATTTTATTCAATTATCTTCACAATTCCAATTATTCATTATTATTAATTATTGATCATAAGAATTAGTCCTCCAAAATCACTTACTTTGCAAAAAAAATTGGTGTATGTGATTATATGCATGTTGTATTGGAGTTGGTTCCCTAGAAACCAACTTCTTTGTACTTTATGATAAATTCGTATTCATTGGATGAATATTAATAAACTATTTATCACATCAAGATTGTTCTTCTGTGTGACACAGTATGTGATAATGTTCTAAGAATAGATGTCGCCTTAAAAGGTCAAAGTCCATCCCTGCTACAATGAGGACCCAAAAGTGCCATGACACTATTCTTGAATATATGTTCTATGGCCGAATGATATCATTTGAGGAGAAAAAAATGATACATGCTATCTGGAGTGGGGGATCATGAAACTTTGAGGCACCTTCTTATGGTGTGTGCCCTTGGTAATATTCAGTAGGATATTATAAGAACAAGACATGCCAGTAGGAAATCCACATTCATAATTGTCATTGGATCTTCCAATCCATAGATGTGTGTATTGGTCCTTATACTTTAAGATTTTTATTAAAGGTTATTATGACTTGTGCACTTAGATGTATTGACGAAAATCATGATGACAGATGTCCGTAGTGAGGTAGGATATGTTGGATGTGTCATGAGTAATACTGCATTAATGAATAATGTGAGATAGGATTTGTCACTTATACAAAAGTAGATATCTTAGGACCTTTTATAGAAATGATATAGCCTAACTAAATCCATGTACATGGTGATCTATAGTAAATTTCAATTCGAGGAAGTCAAAGAATGATAAATTAATCACATGGGTTGATGGAACTTGCATGAAACCCGCTTTATTGGAGATATCATGACAAAGAGATTATATTACGTGGTAAGTGTTCATATGAGGTTAAATGTTGTTGCGATATCCACTTATTTCTCTTGCATGACTTGACCCATTTCTAGATATTAATCTTGGACTTTAGGAAAACCCACCTAATGCTAGTGAGAAAGAGGCCTAGAGGGTCACACACTAAGTGTATCCAGTATCTCAGTTAAATAATTTATTTATTTAACAAGTTAAATAAATATTATTTCCAGTTTTGGTTTAATAATTATTCAAGTATTCCTGATCACATTTATTTTATCGCTAGTTATTCGAGAGAATATATTGCAGACAGAATATTTATTTTTCGGTGAATAATGAAGTTATATTAATTTAATAAATAAATAGTCATTATTCAAGGCCTGGTAAATATTGAGGAGGATTGGCGAACCAAGTTATGGGTCCAGTGATAAATAATATTAAATATTATTTGGTTAAATAATATTTAAATATAATGTGCAAGTTAATCACATGTCATGGAAATAATAGCATTGATATTATTATTTGACATGGGGTTTCAAAAGGAATAATAAATTAAGTAATGGAACCTGTGATAATTATTTATTATTACCTGGTTAATTAAATTCCCTGTTATATTATTATTCTCTATATTATCCAAGGGGTCATTCGATAGGCTAGACAATCGTTGTGTCCACAACATCCTTGGAGAAAAGATCTCGAGCCTAGAAAACTCTTCCCTCTCCAAGAACGCTCTCAAGAATGAGAGATATCCTCCTCCACCAGATCAAGGTGAATTCTTTGGCAGAGATTCTCATGGTGATTGAAGTTAGACATCACAAGCATAAGGATCTTCTATGCTATCACCTAAAGACTCATTCGGTGATGTCTAAAGATACGTGGATCATGTGTGGGTCGCTGCTAGAGGATTCCTATCCTGGGATTCTACATCACAACAAATCTACACCTTGGACTTGTGGTCAGACACATTAACAAAGAATCACATTGGAGGTAATTCTATAATTTAATTAAATTAATTATAAACAAGATATATCGATCTTGTATTCTCAGTTCTGGGTTATCTCCATTGTATTTTATCTTTGATTCAATTCCATGGATACTGTCATTCATCATCATATTGATCCCAAATTAATCATCGATTATGAAAATTTGAAAAGTTGGGTACACACCCATCCTTCCCTTCCACTGCACTCGAAAAAAACATATTAATCCTCATAATCATCACATTTGTTTGTTCTAGAAATCCAACATAAAAGTAGAGATGTTAATAAATTTTAATTAGTCTATAACTACTAAAATCAATATCGGGGTGAACTATTTTTTCTTTACCTTTATTTTTTCTAACTGTGATTCTCAATAAAGAGAGGCCTTATGGCATGATCTGGGATGCTTAGATTCATATAATTCACCATGGATCATGGTTAGGGATTTCAAAGTTGTAATAGAGGACTCATAAAAAATGTTCATCGCCCTCTCTCTTGGAAGGCCACTAAGATTTCATATCCTTCTTATCTGATAATAGTATCTCAAACTTGGGATACACAGGTGATTGTTTCACCTGGTGTAATAACCAGAAGGGTTCCAACCACACATGGTATCATTTTTATCAGTTCCTCACAAACTTTAATGTTATCTCTTTTTTTTTTGGATGTTAAGGTTTTACATCTTGTGAGAGATATCTCTGTTCATTCTCCCGTTGTTGTGTCTTTTTCATCCCAAACCGAAATAGGGGGTTTTTTTTCTTTCCCCTGGTAGTAGACCTTCACCCTATATTATCACTAGGTGGTGAGTACATCTTGGAACAATCCATTATAAGGATGTTATTGGAAAATCCTTCATAATAAGATTTGGTGTCACAAAAGTATCCTCCAGGCCTAGATCAACAATCAATCTCAATACTTATAGGCCTTGGACCTGATAAAAACTGACATTGATCATCTGGAATATATGCTGGAAGATGAATGGAACAAGGAAAATTTTAATTCTCTTTCACTCAAGAAAAATAACCTTGTATAACTTCTTCTAGATTAGGAATGGTTGGCGCACGATCAATCCCAGTTTACGTGGTGGAAGGAAGGTGATATAAACATGACATTATTCCGATCATGCATACAATAAAATAAGTGAATTATTAGGTCAAACATTCTCATGTACAATGTAACCTACACTAATGATTTTGATGTGGTTGGGGGTATGGTTGTTCTTCATTTTAAGTCTCTTCTTACGGGTATGAATCATTACATGGAAGGTGGATACCCTAGGGGTAGTGTTGATTTGTTCGATGTAATATCGTGCAAGGTGTCAGCTTGAAATAACCTATTTTTTGAGATGGTGCAGGATGAGATAGAGATCTATGAGGTGGTGAAGTGTCTCAACCTAAACAATTTGGGTGGCCCTGATGGCTTCCTAGGGTCATTTTATAGGAATTCAGGGGACCTGATCAGAGGTGACCTGGTTGGTGCGGTGAAGGACTTCTTCTGTGGAGTTTATATCCCCTATATGACAAGTAAAACTTATCAATTTATTCTTCCTAAGGTCAAGGAATTTTATTCTATTCACCTCTATTATTCCATAAGTATAGGTAATTTACCCTAAAAAGTGTTGGTTAGCGTCATTAACAAGAGAATCTCACCACGTCTACCATGCTAGATCTCAGACGAGCAACGTAGCTTCATTAAAGGTAGATTGATACAGGGAGAAATCAGCCTAGAGGATTAGGTAGTAAGGGAAATAAACCATAAGTTTCTCAGTTATAATGTGGTGATCAAGCTCGATATGGATAAATCTTTTGATAGAAATTAATGAAACTTCCTATTAAAGGTCCTTGCATGCATGGTATTCTCCTCTTGGGCCTCTGATATTTTGTACAGATACTTCAGTTCAGCCTAGATTTCCATTTCCTTCTTATGGAAGAACAATGTATTCTTTAAATTAGTACGGGGGCTTGGTAAATGTGATCTACTCTCTCCCAGTATCTTCATAATCATGCAGGATACCCTTAGTGGGCACGTCAATAGGAGTCTCCTGGCTGGAGGCATCCTTCCCTATCACTATGGTAAATACTTTGGGAGAGTCTCTATCCTTATGTATGCAGATGATATAATTATTTTTCTCAATGGAATTATAATATCCATTCATGTATTAACAATATCCTTGAGGATTTTTGTAACTGGAGTGTCCAGTTGCTTTAATGACAGAATAGTAGTGTTTATCTCTCAATGGGGTGTATGGAAAGGAGGGATGGCTCTATTGAAAGGTGTCTAGGTAACTACAGATGGGGATTTTTTATGTATTATCTTGGTTCTCCCATATCCTTGAATAGGATCTAAATTCATCATTTCAACAGAGTAGTGGATAAGAACACCTGACATATCTTCAACTGGAAAAATAGGTTTTTGTCTTTTGGTGTCCACATAACGCTAGTAAACAGCATTCTTACCTCAATCCCCATGCACATATTATCTTTCCTAATGGTTCTGAAAGTAGTCATTGTGAATATCGATAAAATATTATCCTATTTCATTAAAGATGCTAAATCAAATAGTAAGCACCACTGGGCATCATGTTTGAATATGGAATGGTCGATGCAGTAAGTACGCATCAACGACAGGAGTGTAATGGGTGATATGAAAGGCCTGAATGAAATGTTGGTTTGGGAAGTGATAAAAAGGCATATTTTTTGGGGAAGGATTTAAAAAAATACAGGAACAACAGTGACCACCCTATAATAAACTCCTCCACATTATGGATTTCAATTCACTCGCACTTTTAGGCTCTTCAATGTCATTCCAGGTGGCTCATTGATAGGGGATAAATTAACTTATGGAATCAAAAATAGGTTTTCTCCTCCCTTGATTTTCCAAGATTCCTCATGCTAGACATGACCTTTAGGTGTGAAAAAAAATTTCTATTCTTCACCCATGTTATCCTGAATGAGGAACAACACGTGATTTTTTATCTCATTGAGATTTCACCCAACTTTGAAAAATGAATTTTTTTAGGTTCTTCATCAGGTGTGTTTTCTAGGAAAGAGTATCTTCGGATGTAGATGAATATATTGAGCTAGATAAATGGGGTGATATGCTCTAATGCAAAGAAATATCTGTAAGGCATAATTTTCTGGTGTGTCACATCCTTAATAAGGTTTTACCAACTAATTATCTTGACAAGAAAACTATTATTAATATCGTGTCTAGGTGATCATGTTGTGGGAACCCTTAAGAGGATTACTATACTCACTTATTCTTTGAGAGTGACTAGACACACTCAATGTGGTGTATGACTTTGGTGTTCACCAGTTTTTCCTCTCATGTGTCTTCAGGTGCAATGTTTCTTAACCTTCGGTTTCAAGGCACAAAGAGTAATAGTATCTAAAAGAAGGAAGATTGGTTATACTTGTTATGGGATGTTGGATTATATGGAAGTCTAGGAACAAAACTCAGTATGAAGGATTATCTTTCTCAAGTTTGGATCCTAATTATAGTGCAAGAATTTTTCTGACTGGTTTCTCTAGGCTCATTAAAAACTAGAACTAGGATCCCTCCCCCAAGTTCCTCCCAAACACCACTTTCTCTATCCCCTCATCCTCTAATGACCTTCAAGGCTAGTGGATTTGTTGGCACCCTCACCAAAATGGGTAAAAACTGAACATTGATGGTTCATTCAATATGGGGAGCATGCGGGGTGGTATCTTAGTACATAATACCAGGGGATCGTTTATTCTTGTTTTCACTGGTTTCTTTGGGAACAATTACTCTCTTCAGGCTGAGGCTAAGGAAATGCTTACAGGTATTGAGTTATGTAGTTGGAACAACATTGACCTGGATATGATTGATACGGACTCCAAAATCCTTCACAACTCCTTTCTTGACCTTTGTGACACTCTATGGGCTGTCTCTTATCAAATACATAAGTGAAAGAGCAACAAAAAAATGGCATGATGGTCCTTCATACTTGGATCGAGGTTTATAAAGATGTGGATTTATTGGATTCTCAAGCATCCCAGGGTGTGGTAGTTTCTTATTTCTATAATTTGGGTTCTTTTACCTTTGAAGTTATGGATATCATTCATGGGTATTCCCTTGGACTTCATTATTTTATACCCCCATAGAATCTTTTCTTCATCTTTTATACTCTACCTCTTCCCCCCCTCTTTTTTATCGTAATAATGATTATTGATTACCCAAAATGATAAAATATTATTAACGAATGGGTGATAATATGTTATAAAAGGATTATATATGATATTATAAATATTAATATGGTTCTAAAATAAGTTAATAACATGTTTAAAACCACTATACATGAGGTTAAAGAAAATTTTATCAAAAAGAAGTGTGAGGTAACAGTTTCTCATCTCACTTGTACTTTTGTGAGACATATGCCATATTCACCACTTATTTCTTTTATGTTGTGTATATACTACCCTTTTTTATGATATATCATAAATTCATGTATCATTATAATATTTAATGTGAAATTTTAAGTTATTAATTTCATGAGTCATTTAAAATGAAATTTTCCATGGTGGTAAGAGTTTAATTCACAATCTCATCATTATTCAATATGGTTTATGTTTACGTCTCCCTTAGTGGAATTATTTGATATTTCCATCTTTAAGTCAATCTATTTTATTCTCAGGTTATTTATGATATTTTCAAGTAATAGTACTATTTTTCTACTATTTGTTACTTAAAATAATTGAAAAAATGTTTTAATAAATTTTTACTTCATTTCTCTCTTCAATCGGAAATATGTTTTCTACTATGGCATGTACGGAATTACCCACTGACATGACCGTCATTTCTTTGAATCCTCATTTTCATGTTTATGAGGATATTTTTGAAGAAAATGTTTTTAAAATTGATTTTCAAAGAAAAAGATTTTATAAATGTTTTTCAAAATGAAAATGATATTTTCCTCAAAGATATTTCTTAAAGATATTTTTCTGGTATTTCTATTCATCAATGAAAAAAATCTTTTAACCTTAATCTAATGGGTATATATTGAAATGATATCATCCTTATTATTTCTCTGGGTGGTTTATGATCAGTTTGACTGGGGATGTACTGTTTTGATATCATTCACTTTACTCTAGATGGTCTATGATTATGTTTATTCATTGGGGAAAGTATTTACATTTCTCATGCTATTTTTAATATGAATGTATGTTTTGAATATGTTCCACCCCTTTTCATATGAGGAATGAATTGGATTTTTTATATGATGGGTGGGGTCTGCTATAGACCCTCAATGCATCGTTAGGTTTCATGAGACAAACTGAATATGGTTTTGGTTGAGGCCTTACCCATTTATTAAATTCTTGGCATGAAGCCTTAATGGTATTAAATGTCTTGGTATGAAGCCTCGATGATAGGTTTTAGATATAAATTGTTATGCATTATATCATTATGAATTTAGTTATTGATATTCCATGTGATTATTTGATTAGTTAGAATATTCATGGTTTAGTTTAATGCTCGTGTGATTATTTATATGGAATTAGTTGATCATCCTTTATCTCTTCCATATTATGCTCAAGTTATTGATTAAATGAAATGTGTTTCAGTTTTTTAGTTTTTTATATTAATTATACCTTATTTATTAATAGCTTCTGTTATAAACTTACCTTTACTAAGCATCTGAACTCACCTATTTATTATGTCTTATTTTCCCTAGGATATGAGGAAGTATTTTGTGTTTGATATGATGGGATATGCTAAAGGGAATAATGGAATTCTCCAAGAAAATTCTTTGTGTATTTTATGTTTTAGAATGTAATGGAAATTTCAATTATGTATCCAGTTCACCAAGACTACTAAACTATTTGGAATTTTGGGACACGATTTCCTTGTATCTTAAGTCAATGAAATGGTAGATAGAACCAACTATGGGATTCTAAGTTCAGGGTCACTATAATAACTTTCCATAATATTTTCTTTTTTTTATAAACTTATAGACTCAAATATAATCCCTTATTTTTTAACTTTGGATTATCTCCTTGTTTATAGGGTTAAAAATGCATATGCACCCTGGTGTCATGAACTTTGTAAGACACATTTTCACCTTAGTATGGGATATTATGATCCCATTTTATTTATCAATCATGTTAGGATGAATTGATCCTTCGATACAAAAATTATGAAATCACATTATGTCCTATAATTTTCTTACTATGTCACACATCATTGGGCCTTGAAACTTGAAGTTCTCTTCTCAGGCAATTAGGTAAATTGTCTTTGATCATACTCTCATCATCACTTGTAGGGTTGTTTATGGGTCAGGTTAGGTCGGGTTTGGGAAAATTTTGAACTCAACTTGACCTAACCCGTGGTGGTTCAGGTTGGGTTGGGTTGGGTCTGTTGGGTTAGGTAAAGAAAAATTATTGAAAATAATAACAAAAAAAATCTATAAAACTATTTATTAAATTAAAACTAAACAAATTTTTAATATTTAAAATCTTTTAAATTTAAGTAGACCAATAATCCTCATTAACTTCAATTCAAAATTGTAAAACATTTTGCTTGAAAAAATACATCATCACATGTAGAACATAAGTCAGAGGAAATAAATTAGGGATTGGTTGGATCAGATCGGATCACTGTTTTCTCAACGCATGAAAAAACCTGATACCTGATCTCAACACCCAACCCAAATTAACACAACTCATCCATATCTCATTTGTAACTCAGCCCAATCCGATTGGGTTGGTTCGGGTTGATTGGGTTGATCGGGTCAGATTGGGTTTTGACACCCCTAATGGCATGTTTATCACAATCAGATTCTATATCATATTTTATAATATTTAATGGAAAATCATAGAAAGACATCATTAATTATTTTCTTGCTTTTTAATATATTAAATTTTTTATTAATAATATTCAGGAAAAACTATAATGTTTTTAATATATAATTTTTTACAACTTAAGTTCATAGTGCTTGTTATTAGTTTCAAGATAAATTTCGAGTAAATTTAGGTCTTAAATTTAATTCCATTAAGTTAAAAGGTATAATTCATTTGATATCTAGTAAAATGTTTTTTGTTATCTTTCATTGTATATTTTTGTTTGTGATAAACAAAAGATAAATTGGATGATAAGGAAAATATTGTATCTTGTACTAAATTTGAAATAAAAAATGGCTTGAAAGATATTAAAAAACTAACCAATTCAATTAATATTATTTTAACCAACAACTATCAGTACACATGTAAAATAAAACCTTAAAAAATTATTTTAATACGAACATAAATTTGTAAATATGAATTTTACACCTCTTTAGATAGAGATAGGGAGAGATAATTAGTTTCTCCACTAAAAAATAAATAGTGAAAATCAAGGAAGCATGCACCGATGTGAGTTGTGGGCGAACACAGGTAGCTCTCCTTCACACTTCTTGGCTATGCACTCTACTCACCACTGCCTCCACTCGTCAGAAACTGACCCTACGGCAGTAGCACCTCCTACTAGTGTGGCCATGGAATCTTCACCTTCAGTTCCTTTTCCTCCTCCATGGTGAAGATCAGTGGGGAAAAGTGGAGCTACTGGACTAGATTTTAAGAGTAGGGTTGGAATCATGTGACCATCATATGGTAAATTGAAAGGAAATATAAAAAAATAATTTGGTAAATTGAAATAAATTAATTAATATCTACCTTGTGAATCAAATCTTCTCTCCTACTGTGAGAGTTCCCCTTCTAGTAATTCTTAGGGTTTGGTGGTCCATCAGTGATCATATTGTAGCTTCCTTGTTTATTAGACCAACGCCTGCATTGGTCCTACCCAGTTGATCCTCCCCTTTTTCATCTCCTCTCCAGTATGTTGTGCCCACTACCGACACCATGTTCTCATTTCTTGACCTGAATTGTTTATCAAGACTTGGGAGTTTTTTCACGACTTGAGGTTTCTATTCCTTACTTGACTTCTAGTCATTGTCAATCTATGCCTCTGGCTTGAAATCCAATTCATAACTTCATTCAACTTTCAATTAGCTTCTGATCCTTCGATGAATTTTGATTGTTCGTGATATGTGACCTATGATCCTCTCATGGCTTATGGCATGTGAACGACATCTGGTCGATCGAAGTCTACAGAATGATGAGATCATAGAGGTTTTTCTCACAAAGTATTTTTTTGATCTGTCTTCTATAGCCAACGAAGCTGTTTCTCACGATGGGTGTTCTGCACGGAGCTTCCCATTGATTTCGACTTCCATGGATCGCAGAGATCTTGCATGCAAAGGGTTTTTCTTGTGAAGTATCTGTCGATTCATCAATTGTGGCTCATGATGGGTGTTTTGAGAATAGTTCCTTGTCGATTTGTCTTCTTCAACTCATGAATGTGTAGTCTTCAAATGGTTTTGCTCTCAAAGGGTTTTATTGAATTGTATTTTGTGGCTCACGAAGGCCTTGATGGCAAAAGGGTGTGGCTCATAAGGGCATCTGCTCACGGTGGTTTCAGTTCATAAAAGTTTTGCTCATAGAGGCCTTTCTTGCAAAAGGGTTTGTCTCGAAAAGGCATCTTCTCATACTGGTATCATCTCATAGATATCTCTGCTCGCTAAGGTTTTTCTCATGAACACACATGTTCATGGAGGTAGATATTTTTACTCGCAAAGGCCCAATTCATTGAGGGTTTGGATCAGTGTCTGAAACTATTTTGTCTGGTGATTCTTATTCTCACCAAATTGGTGATTTGGTATTCACCATTATAATGGAGAATGGTATTTTTGATAGGTGTAAAAATCTCCCACTCATAGAGAAATAGAAAGAAACAATTATCACTAATAATGATGATGTTACCTTCCTTGAATGGCGCATGTCCCTATTATTAATCGAGAAATCCATATCTGAAAGACTATTAAACCAGGGTGTGTTGAAGAATACATTAAAATAAGTATGTAACATGGGTGATGGAGTGAAAAGAAGGGAAGTAGGATCTAGACACCTAGTCATTAAATTCTTTAACATGAAGGATAAACGAAATGTGCTTCAAGGGAGACCATGGTTATTTGATCACCATCTCTTGATGTTGGAAGATTTGAAGGGTGGAGAAGATATCCTCAATACTAATTTTTCCAAGTCCCCTTTTTGGATGCGGCTAAATGGTATTCCCTTTAGTGGAAGATCATATCGGGAGATGCAAGAAATCATAAATTGTATTGGCTTGTTCATGGAATGGGATCGGTTGGACCTCATCCATTGGGGGTCGTCAGTAAGGATTAAAGTGTTGGATGAGGTTTAAAAACATATTATAAGGGTTACCTTCTTGGAACTTGATGGTTTGAAATCATGGATATCATTTGAATATGAAAACCATCCAATTTTCTGCTTCTTCTATGGAAATCTCGGACATTCAAAAAAGATTGTGCAGAAAAAGTTACAAACAAAGAAGGTAGCCTTGGGATGCAGTATGGTCCATAGTTACGCGTAAAAAATATGTGAATGTTTTTCATCCCTGAAGCAGAAAAGAAAAGAGATCAAGAATGGCTCACCAAGTCTATTTATACATAAAAGGCCCCCATGTATAGTAACATATTTTTTCTGGACCTCCTCCTCTATAGGAAAACTTATGAAACCCAAATCAGTCAAGTGGTGCAGAGAAAATTCTGACTAGTGTCCTATCCGTGGAAACAGTAAACATTGATAAACCCCATATGGCCCCATTGATAACAACGAACATGTCTAAGGGATATATTCCTCCGCCCTCTGGGGATTCTCCTTACCCACCGACCATCCCCAAACACATCTACTCAAACCACCAAGACATCATTAGTATTCCTACAGGATTACCCACCTTGCATTCTTTATAACCAGGTGTGGCCCTTACCCCTACCGCTTCACTTACACATAAAATGTCACGTATGTAGAAGAGGAAGGAAAGAGGTGATTATGGCTGTGATATCAGCTCAATGGAAACAAGTGGATCAGAAATAATTTTAGATGAATCATTTGAAAATGAAAGGTACCCCCAAAGGTGGAAAGTTTCTGAAGATGAAACCGTGCTCAAAATACCAGAGTCAAAGGATGGAATAAACCATCCCCACCTATCACAATGATTATCCTAAGATGGAATTTTTGTGGGCTTGGAAACCCATGAACGGTTTGGATTCTCTAGTGCCATTGTGCTAAAAGTCTCCCAGATATGGTTTTCTTATCCGAAACCATGTTGGAAAACAGGGACAACACAGGTATTACATACAAAATTGGCTTCCATGGTTGCTTACTGATCCCCCTCCAAATCCATTCAGAGGGTTTTGTGTCTTTTATGGAAGTATAACAGTGAAATTATAATTATATCTTACTCATTGAATCATGTGGTTTCATCTATTAACGATGCCCTCTCTATGTCATGGAAATTTTTGGGTTTTTATGGATGGCCATCAGAAAATGAGAAATGGAAATTTTGGGATATTCTTTATTTGATGCGATGAATATTATCTGGTCCTATCCTTTTTAAAAGAAACTTCAATGAAATTTTGTTTCGGAATGAAAAAAGAGGGAGAGCATGTCAGTTTTATGTTGTGATGGCAGACTTCAGGGATGAAATCTTCAGGGTGGAGCTATCTGATCTTGGATATGTAGGTAGTCCCTTCTCCTAGTTTCGAGGGAACCCAGAATGCTCGTGCATTGCAGAGTGTTTGGATAGATTTTTCGGTTCGAAAGAATGAACCAACATACTCAGAATTTTCCATATCTCTCACCTAGCACCGAATTTATAGGATGACTTCTCTATTGTCATTGATTTCTCTAATAGAGTCTGTAACCCAAGATATAGGAAACCTTTCACATTTGAAATCTTTTAGAAAAAAGATCGTTAATGCGAAGAGATTGTATGCTCAAGGTGGAAGGGAGAAAACTAAGACATTAGTTTCAACCTCCAGCAGGTGGTTTCAAATCTAAGTTATTTGAGCAATAAAAAATTCCATCAAACCTGAAAATTATTATGACTCAATTTATATAAAGTTAAATTCCTTTCTTGCAAGATCTCCAACTGATTATATTCTTTTCAGAATTAATTTTCTCCAAGGTGAATTAGATGAAACCCTTCTCATTAAGTAGAGATTCTGGGAAATGCACGTGCGCAAATCCCACATTAACGAAGGGGATGAAAACACCCATTACCTCCACCAGTTCCTTAATGGGCCACAAAAATATTATTTCTTACCTCTCATATCCTGATGGTAGAACTATATCCAATGTTGAAGGAACTCATGATATTATTTTCTATTATTTTCATAAGCTTTATACTACAGGGGCTTCTTCCATTTCGGTTGATGTTGAGACATGAATCAAAACTGTGATCACTGATGAAATGAATCAACAACTCATAAAGAATTTTTTGGATGATTGTAACGACCCGAATCCAGAGCCACACAACTGGTTCCCCGTACCCGATTCTCCACATGACCTCAAGCGCATTTACCCAAATGCCAGAGGCTGCCGACTAGCAGCGAGGTCCTTGGTGAGTAGGTGGGGAAACTATGCCCTCATTTGGTAAAGTATGTAGCGGAAGAATAAGAATAAACAATAGCAGAAGTAGTAAATAGTATGCAACAACTGAACTGAAAGTAAAACCAATGTCTGATATAATAATAATGATGCAGTACGGTACATGTATCTATGGAAAGCAGTAAACAAAACAACGTGATGAAATACAACTGAAACCAAAATAATAAATGTAAACAAAAACTCCAGTATCATCGCGGACCAAATCCCGGTCCCATGCTCCCAGATCCAACTAGCAATCAAGTACCTGAGGTAGAAGGGCCACAATCCCTACCTACACCTACAACCATATAATCTTTTTGGGCCAAAAAGCAGGACCCAAACATGGTATGAGACTAATCCCAGTATGCGACCACCACAAGATTTGTGCCCTACTGTCATTGAGTGATATAGAAAAAGTAAAGGTAAATAATGCAGTAAACACTTCTACCAATTATCATTCACATTCATTTAATTACACAACCAGGGAAAACCAGCAAAGTTTTTTATTCCATGATAAGCAAGTAACACATCAGGTATCTAAAAAGACTACCTAAACACAAGAAGTACAAAACCCAAGCTTGTTCTTTGGCTTGGTGGACTCGTCACAACCAACCATCAACATTCACACAGACTCTCTGGGTGTTTTAAACAAGCAGACCCTTATATTCCAATAAACAACAAGGCACAGACACTCTGGGAAGCTCTTACGTCAATTCCCCTATGGTCTTGCAACGATAGCTACAGACACTCTGAGGAAGCACTTACGTCTAATTCCTCATATGGTCTCGATGTGTGGGTAAACTAAGAACACTCTTGGGAAGCACAAATTCCTATTCCCATAGGTCCTGTATACAAAACTAAAACCAACAAACCCTCTAGGGAAGCACTTAATCATCTATTCACTCTTTGATCTCCCGCACCAGGTTCTCACAGCCCTGAGCAGTCCAGTCGTGCATAATCTACTGTTAGCAGCCCTAAGTAATTTAAACAACTACTTGGATAATAGATACCATATTTCAAAAGCATTCCAACAGCAGGAAACACATGCAATCAGTGATAACAGGCAACTAACAATTACAATAGGGTTGCCTCACGGCAACGGTGCCAAACGGTGATAAACAGCCAAACGGGAAAGGTAAACACCCATGGGGTGATCCTCAAACATGCAACCAAGCATAAATTAGCATCAATTCATCATAAGATAATAAGAAATCTAGGGCAGTTAGACAATGGGATCAAAATCCTAAACCCGGGATACCTGATACATGGGTATCCGGCACTTTTGCAACCAAAACTCAAAGAACTTCAACGTAGGGCAAAAAACCACATACCTCAATCCTCAGAGATCGATATACTAGAACCACTTCCCATGAATCGTCATAGAACGGAGTAGATATGCAAAAAACGTATAAAATTTTCAACCTCAGATAACTTACACAAGAGGAGGAATCAGGAAACGAGGCTAAAGAAGAACCAAGAACTCACCGCTGTGATTCTTCTGCAACCGACGGAGATTGATTCGGATAACCGGTGACGGATCAGTGTCTTGAAGAAGAAACGACCTCCTTGAACATTCTGGATGGAATTAGGTGGAGAATAAGATGTTTTTCATCATTAGGCACGACCCCGGGTCGATTAATGAAATAAAAAAGTAAACAACGTGTACTCTTAAAGTACAAGGCATGTAGTGGGTTTTTCCGTACTCCTCCAAAATTGACCTCCATGTCACCCCTACACACCGTGTGCATGGCCTGGTCTTGGCCAACACACAGCTTCAAGTGGTCGAGGAGTACACGACGTGTACTCATAAAGTACATGCTGTGTACTCTGAAAATTTCCAGATTCTTTATTTTTCCTTAAAAAGCTCGTAAAAGAGATCTGTACCTAAAACCGAAGCTCCAGGATCTTACAATGATGATATAATATGAACTCTTAAAAATATCCATTCTACAAAATCCCCAAGTCCAGATGGAATCTATTCACTTTTCTCCAAGAAATACTGGCACATTATTGGCCCTGACATTTCTGCTCTAATGAAAGGTATTTGGGAATGGAAAATCAATATTTTATCTCTTAATGAGACCATTGAAACCCTCATCCCAAATATTAAGAAACCCCTCTTGTCTTTGGAATTTATTCCAATAAGCTTATGAAATGTCTCTTATAAAATTTTCTCAAATATTTTTTTCAATCGACTGTGCATGTGGTTACCTTCCATTATCCCTGAAAACAAAAGAACCTTTATTGTGAAAAGGCTCATCACGGATAATTCTATTGTGGTACATGAGGTGTTATATTCTATGAAAACATTCTCCGCTATGAAAATAGGTACTATGTATTGTAAACTAGATATGACTAAGGTGTCTATTATAGTGGAATAAAACTTTCTCTGATTTTTCATGACTAAAATTTGTTTCTTATCAAAATAGATAGATATGATCATGTATTGTGTTTCATCTATTTCTTTCAGGATTAATTTAAATTGTGGACTTTCCCAAAACTTTACCCCCACTTGAGGCCTTCTCCAGGGAGACCATTTATCCCACTTTCTCTTCATTTTAGTGGATGGTGTTTTTTTCTAACCTCATTTTAATGGAAGCTTCCTCTAATTTGATTCATGGGGAAAAGGTGTGAAGAATTATCCCACCTATTTCTCATATATTTATTACAGATGACTATATTCTCTTCTCAAGATCCACACATAATAAACATCTATCAATTTTCCATGTGATCTACCTTTATGAGAGGTCTTCTGGATAGGTGATTAACCAATCCAAGTCGAAAATTTCCTATAGTATTGTTGTTCCACCGAACAAGAGAGCGGAGATTTGTCTCACTGTAGGATTCAAATGGTTTAAAATCATAATAAATACCTTAGTATCCCCATGATGGTCAGCCGCCAAAAAAAATTCTCATCCACTATGGATAGAATTGAGAAAAAAATCCAAGTTTGGTCTCTGAAAATAATTTATAAAGCAGGAAAAGAAACTCTCATCTAGGGAGCTCTTCAATATATATGAAGCTATTTCATATCACTATTCAAGCTTCCTGGTGTGATTTTTGACCAAATTCATTCTCATATTTCCAAATTATGGTGGGGACAAAATAATGGGAGAAACAAAATCCATTGGATTTCTTATAATTCACTACGCACCTCTAAATCGGATAGTGGATTGGAAATCTAGGACCATAACCTTTTTAATGATTCCCTTTTGGATAAACAGATATGGTGCCTTTTTATTCAACCATTATCTTTCTATGCATGGATTCTTTGTGAAAAATATTTCCCCCACTCAGATTTCTGAAACTCTTCTCTTGGACCCCACCCTAGCTTTCTATGGATAAGTATTGGGGGATCATGAAAATTACTTGATAAAGGAATTGGATGGAGGATTGGAGATGGAATGAAAGTCAATATTTGGAATGATCCATGGTTTATTGATAAAGATTAAATGTTGGATACTTACCTGACATCTCCTAGATCTGAGGATTCCACTATCTGCTGCCTTTTCGATGATACTGGTAATTGTTGGGGATTGGATAAAATTAATTCTTGGTTCAATAAAAGGGATAAAAGTATTATTCTTAGCATTCCTTATATTACGAATGTGGGGAAGGATTGTATCTTTTGGAGAAATGAAATTTTAGGATCCTATTCAGTGAAATCAGGATATAGACTTGTACTTGAAACTCATATTGAGGATTAGGAGTGGCTCTGAAAAAAAAATTTGGAAATTGGACATCCCCCCAAAGATCCTCTACTCCTGGTGGTAAATTTGTACTTTTATTCTCCCCAACTTGGATTTCCTCTCCTACCACCATCTTATGAATGACCAGAAATTTCCCTTTTTCTCGGATGAACTGGAATACTCTATGTGTGATGTCATCCATTACCCAGGGGATAAGGAGGTTTGAATTACTTGGGGATCTCTTATGGAGCTTATACTAGAGGTGGTGCCGAATCTCCCATCACGGATGATGATGTAGTATTCCACATTCACTACGGATAAGGTATCCTCACTATGCGTAGTGGATTGGATTATCTGGTTTAAATGGGTTTATTTCATTTTTAATCACACATTAAAACCCTATGGTTTCTTGATTGAAATGGAAACTTCCTGGATTGATGGGTGGATTTGAGATCCTGACCAGAATGGGTTCTCTCATTCTCACTCAATTTAAACTATATAGAACCCTAGGAAGGGATCCTTACGATCAATTTCGATGCCTCTCTCTCCAAGGTGCATTTTTTTGAATCGTATTGATGGTTTGGGACCATTGTGGTAAGATCATTATTGCCAGACAGGTGTTGAACCATGCCTTTTGGGAACCTGTTGTTTCTGAATCCATGCTGTCCTTTCCAGTCTAACCTTTGAAAAATATTATTGATGGAATGTTATACACATTGAATCTGATTATCTCAACATAATAAATGCCATCAGTACAAATGATTTTTTTCACTAATATTTTGGTTTTCTTATCAGAAAAATCCATTCTCTTAGTTGCAACTTCACATCTTTCTCTTTCTCCTTCATCAAAAGGGAGAGAAATGATACATCGCATCATCTGGATACTCATTGTCTATCTGGAGAGAATCACCTCTAGTTTGATCATTTTCTTTCTTAGATATTCAATCTTGTTACTCTTGGTCTTCATGATTAATATGAAATCCTTCATTTTTCAAAAAAATATACCTTGTGAATCAAAACTCTCATACCAAATTTTGTAAGATGCATGGTGTCCCATTATTATCATGATGTAGGATTCAAGATGAATGATAGAAATTGGGGTGTTGAAGACACAAATTTTCATCAAATTATATAAGATGAGTGTGTCATGCAACATTCATAACTAAAAAATGTGTGATATACAGTGGTAGTCTTTATCATCACTAAAAAGAACATTTTTAAATGGTGATCTTTATCAGTGATTAAAAAAAGCACTGATAAAAAGTATATTCCTTGAAAAAAAATTATATAATTAAAAATAATATATTAATATATGATTTATATATGAATAAATATACATTTTCAATTAATATATATGATATATTTTAATACCCCTAAATTTTAAAAAAACACTATGTTTGATGGCTTATGTTGCACACAACACCGAGCTTAAATGAATATCAAAATATTATTATTTTAACAATATGGTTATAAACCAGCCATTAAATTAGCGAGTGTGAATAATATTAACTATATTATGAAATGTATATTAAGTTCATATTCAAAAAAAATTAATTATTATTATTAAATGAACATGTAATATTTTAGTAAAGTCGTTTCATTCTTTAAATTTATCTTTTCTTCAAAAAGAAATTTTTGTAGTTTTCTATGAGAAAATAAATATAATTAATTTTTGATACTTTTATAAAATATATTTGAAAAAAAGACATAATTTTTGGACTCATAATTTCAAAATTATCTTAGATTAATTTTTGGTAATTTTCTAAAAAAATTGATTTTTGGGTTAAAAAGTGAAAATAATGTTTTTACAAAATACCATAACTCTTATAAAATAATTATTATATGATCATGATTTCAAATTTATTAACCCTTATTATTGATAAAAATTTATTTATTTAATGACATAATACATAATATTTTATATTCAGAAACAAATGCTTAGAAATTTTGAAAACCACGATTTTAACCTTAAAAAATAATTTTTATGAGTTATACGTGTAACATATTTAGAATTTATTTTCATCACTTTCATAAATTAAATAAAGTAAAATAGATTCCATATTTTAAATCAAGAGGTAAAAATTAGGTTATAAGGTCTTTTTTTATACATAAAAAATTTACCATGGTAAAAAAAACATTTACAGCAATATATGTAAAATAATGTAGTGAGTTAAAGTTAAAAGGTAAAAGGTTAAAATAGCTAGAAATTGAAACATTAAATGGATATTTGGTGTGTTTATAAAACTTAACTAGATTTTAAAAAATTAATTATCAATCAAATATGTTGAAATTAATTCCACCCAAATTTGGTTGTCTTTAAATATAAAATAATCATTATTTAATCACTTAAAACCACCTCTCATCAAGTATAAATATCAATCCTCACCATGCCCTTTATCCCCACATGCCTTGAAGTTTTCAAACTCTCTACCAAAACCTCTCCTCTATACTCTTCCCATTTTCAAATTATTCTGGTCTCACAAAAAGAAAAATCCCATGTTCATTAAGGGGCCCTTCAATGAGGTGATTTTTAAGAGATGACTTTCTCAAACAACCTCTCTTAATTTCCTTTCTTATTCTACCTTATCTTTATTTAATTCATATATCAAAGAAGAATAAATCTGGTATCATGTTTATACTATAATTTTATATTTTTAATGAAATATTATCTATCAACCCCTTTTCTCATATCCTCTTATTCAAAGAAACAAAACTGTTGTCTAAATTATGACGATTAACCGTCTCTGTGGATAAGGATTTTGTTCGTTTTCTATTACCACCTTCAAGGATGATCATAAAATTATTATTATAATTAAATAATATTTTAATATAAATATTATAACTTATTTAATGTTGTCTAGATAATATATTGACATAATATTAAATAAAACCAAAATAGTTCGTGATGGTTGGAAAACCCACCAAAATAAACTAAACATTTAACATTTACATTTTATCAAATGAATCATCCACATGTCAGAAATAAAAATTTTGTATGGGGACATTTAAAATTATGGAAGTGCATTAATATCATTTCATTTCACTTATGAAGTTATATTTCCATTTTTCAAGAACATGCATAATTATACACAAGTGAACTGACCAT